>LD346615.1:133924-149807 GCA_001465055.1 Ptychodera flava
TTCATTTAGTATCTTTCAACATGTCAAACAATATAAGTAGTATCTCGTATCAAACAAAATTCATGAAAAATGGCCGACTTTGTCCCTTTAACTTCAATTATGGCTGATTCGTTTAGACATTTGAGTTCCATCATTAACTTTCACAAATAAATATTTGTCCAAAAATGTTGGTGAAAACTTTCAGATATTAATAATCTTACAAATCTAGCAAATTGTGAAAATGGTACTTCAATCAATACCTCAATGTTCTGAATGAAATGATTAAAGCCATACAGCAAAGGATACAAAAACCAGCTACAGTAAGAAGGACAGGCACACAGAAACAAAATTTGTCAAAATTTCTGTCTGGCAGCTGCAAAGGTGCGCCCACAGATCTATTTTGTAATACATCAAAAATTGTGATCAGTGCTAGGTTTGCCTATTTTGTATTGTTTTATTTTTCAGTCATTTTCTTTTGAAGAGAAAAGCATGTATCCAGCACACTCCATCAGCTAACCTGAACGTCAATGTCAGACACCAGCAAAACAAGCTGCAGTTAACTAAAACCTTTCATGTTCCGTGCATTATACACAGATGAATACTGACAACATTTTGAATTTTCTTATTGTCAGAATAAGGCAGGTATTCAATCATCCAGTAACACCATTTTACTCAGAAAAGCATGCCAAGCTAAAAATCTTCCAAAAAATTTACATGTGGCATCCAAAGGATATTTATGGTACAAAGTACAGTACTATATGTACAGCATTTATGTCCATTCTAGTTCTGGAGAACTAAAAAACTACTCTGTTCATCTGGCAGAGTTCATATCTCATTAAAGATTTTACAATGTTACTCACCAGTTGGCTCTGCTGGACTTTGTGGACTCTGCCTTTTCTTGCAGCAGCAATACACTATGACTGATATTATTATTACTGCAGCTACTGCAGCCACAGCGCCTCCTATTATTTTGCCGTCAACTTTGGTGGGGAGGAAGAAACAACATAGACCGTCACATGGGTGATACAAAAGACAATACTAACCATAATTTTAACTACAAGGCAATGATATTGGAGGGGCTACAAGACAATGACAAGGAGGGGCTATAAGAGGAGAGAGAGTGAGTGAGAAAGAGAGGAGGGAGAAACAAAGAGAGAAAAGAGAGAAGAAAAGAATATACACTGACATGAATTGTAAGTTAGTACACTTTAAGGCTACGCTTTGCCTACCAATTTCACAATCATGGTTTTTCCACATTTTTGTCCTAAAATGAAGATGACAAGATCAATGCTGAAGTCTATCACATTGATTGCTCTAACCTTTGACAATGTCAATCTGTCTCTTGCGTTACTCATCTTATTGAAAATGAAACTAACATTTACAAAAATATTCCATGGTACTGATTACTCATCAATGGCTATATTTTAAAAAAAATTGAGCCGGAAGATATGACTGGTCATGTAACACGATAGTGGCATTACGTAAAAAGTCTCTTTGAGTTGGAGCTTTGTAATTTTAAAGTGGGAAGTACTGTTCCACATACAAATGCTTAGCTTTATATTACCAGTAAATTAATCAGCACTACTCACTGGTGTTATTACTGGAAACGCTTGGTACGATGGTGGATAGAATTGGAAGTGAGCTGGGTGTGCTTGGTGTAAGAGTTGAAAGATTCGGACAGTTCTTACAAGTACGCACTCTGCAGTACTGATAGGGTGGGAGATCACGCATACATTTTTCAATGAATTGGTCTCCATCAGCTATCTGATCTTCACAACAACAACTGCATGGCACGCATTGTTGGGGCGCTACCTCAAAGTAGTACCTAATATGAGGGAAAAAAGTAAAAATTCTAAATGGACCAGCCACCTAAACATGTCAAGGTGTGACAAAACCCACTGCTTTAACAGTGCTACATGACTAATTTAAACATAAAAGACAGAATAATAAAACTGCAGTCATTTGAGGTCAAAGGTTACACATTTTATGGGATCAATTTTTTTACTAGAGTTTTTTCAATTACACATTCAATTTCTAAATTGTTGCTGTTTGATGTGTCTATCATCTCAAATAGAACTAATATCCACAGTTTACATTGCTTTATCTCTCTAGCCAATCAAATCAATCTCAGAACTCTTGTCATTGTCAGCTAGGCTCTGTGATGTAATTTGTTACATGGTATTTTATTTTGCCTTTTTGACATGTAAACATTTTCTGTGTTTTCTTAAACAAAAACAAACCTTGTTCTCCCTATGTTTTCTTGTTTTTTTGAAAAATTTCTAAAGAATGAAACAACATTATACAGAGCAAACAAAACCCAATTGTTCTGTTGCAGTTCTATTTTTAACCAGATGACACACTCTAACAAAACTTCTTCGAAGCCAGACATCTGTCCCTGACCTCTGTGCAAGGGTAAACCCACACAGGTTTTTACAATTGTCAATGAAACTTTGTTGTTTATCTCTTTCTCTCGTACATGAAGTAGATTTTAATAACTGAAGTCTATTACACGTATATTATTTATCAGGTAATATTACTAAATCTGTTTTGTATGATATAATATTGATCTGTGTAAGCATAATGTGTATTGGCCTCTAAGGACATACATGTAACTTCTGTGTGGGTGGAAAGTCATCTGTCTGCTTATAATAAAACCTGGATTGACGTTCAATATAAAAGTCCTGACACAAAGCAGACATTCCTAGAAAAAGATTTGCAATAGTAAAGGGAGAGTTGGAAATTATTCATGCAAACTTTCCAAAACTGACTCTATCACGTACTGTAAACTTCGACCGGACTTGAATTTTTAATAGGTTTTTGTGATACTGCAACCACTGCAATTTGATTCATGTTTGAATGGAATTCGTAAATTGTATGTAAGGTGTTCTCCTTCTGTTTGAGACAGACATCTGTCCGTGACCTCTGTGCAAGGGTTACCGGTAACACAGGGTTGGCAGCCATTTTGAATTTCAAATATTGGGAAATCTAAGTTATAAAGTTGTCTCTCTATTACCAAATTTTGCTCGGTGATCCCTGAGACTTTTATTCTTGATTTGGTAAGAGAAAAGTTTAGTTTCATATAGGAAATTTTAAGCAAAAGTTTAAGTCTTTAAGTTTCGAGGTGCATACTACCGTAACCGTAATATTCTGGCACAGCTGATTAATTTTTTTACCTGGGATGGCTGTTAAATTTGTTGAGAGTACAAAATCTTGCCTACATGGAAGTATTTATGAGTGATTTTCATTTATATGCAAGTTTGTCATTCTTTGTAAATTTCACCATAGACAGTCGAGTCATGGAGTAGTCTTTTTTATAGCTCCGGCTCCACATTCTACAGTGGAACAGTATAATTCTACTATTATTACATCAACACAACAAGAGTCCTGTTGTGTTCATGCAGAGATAAATCATGGAGCTAGAACTAGCTCCATGGATAAATTAACTGTGGGAAATACTCTAACCCTAAAAATTGCCACTGAAGATTTAATACACGCAAAGGCTAATATGTGGTCACATGCCACAGAACACTAATAAAGCACTTATAAATATAACAGATTGGAAACGGATTTGTGTAATATCAATATTATTGATGCAACTTAATTTTGTTTCTTGCTTTGGCAAATGAGTATTGCTTAATATCAGATTAGCAAAGAACAAAAGAAAGAATTTTTTTCTGGTCCTTGAAATGCGGTAGGATACATCAGTATGAGATTATAACTGCCATGGCTGTTTTTTTGTGTGCTCTCACTGCACTTTCTCTCTCCTATGCATCAAGCGTATAGGCAGCTCCATATTGTACAGAGTCTGCGTGTATGAGCAGTTTGTTTGAGAACAGTACATTGATGATTTTACTGACTATGTTGTGATCACAGAAAAAAATGATGTGATACAAAGGTCTCAAAACTACGCAAGCGATGACCATATGACACAAATTTAAGAGTGTTTCATCGTCAATGAAAAAGATAAACTCATTTTGTAAAGGGGTATGTCAGGATGGAAATTTCAAAAGTTGGCAGTTAAATTGATGGGGGTGGGGGTGGTGGTAAGAGTGGGAGGGATGGGAGGAAGTTTAATTTCTATGTGAGAAAATGTTATTGGTTTTGAAAGAAAGGCAACTAATCTGGTTGTTTTTATGGTTACTGGCTCTCAATTACACCAATGAATGTTTGTCAGTCTAGGCTTCAAGAGTTCAGTGATACTTAAGATGTGGGATTGGTCAATTCTTTAATGTGTGTAGACTATAGACAGACATAGGGCTGTCAGTGTGGCAATGAACTACTGCAGATAAATCTTGAATTGGAATAGCAATAAATATTTTAAAAGTTTTTACCCAGGACCACAGCGGTCATCTTCTCTTTTCACCTTTGAAGATCTTGTATCTGCCAGTGCAGGCTGCAGAATTCAGTGAGTGGAAGACAATAGAAACATTATTAGTTAAAAACACATTTTATAACCATATGTCATGCTCTGTATAAACAGCAGAACAAACAAAATTCTTATCGATTGTAAAAATCTTTATCAACAATACCCATTCTTGCCTCAATGGACTTCCTGGACAAATACGCACTAAATCAAACAGTGAGAGGCATACGAGGTTTGTACCAAACTCAATGAAAACTCACACTGGACAAGTTCAAAGTATCAATGTGACAAAAGATGCACTACAACCAACTAAGGATGGAGCTCAGTGTCGCTACACACAAAGTCACAACAGCTGAAACAAACAACCAATGTATGATTCAGGATTTGAGTCATGAAAAAAAGGACACAAGAGTAGTTTCAATACAAGCAATAAACACTCAAATTGATGTTTATGCTGCTATATCTAATGAATTAGGGAGGCAGACAAATTGAACAACGATGTTTTCCTTATCTGAAATATCAGTCATGATAATGCATCTTGTTGAATGTTAAAATTATCACTTAAAAAAAAAAAAAAAAAATATATATATATATATATATAATTATATATACAAATACATATATAAATATATACAAATATATATATATATATATATATATATATATATATATATATATATATATATATATATATATATCAAAAGAATACAAGGTCCTCATGTTAGAGTAGTGCTCAAAGCTAAAAGCAGAGCGTTATAATTTGTTATTATTTATATATACACACACTCATACATACACTCACACACACTATTTTACTCTCATGTGCAGATGAGTTTGCATTAAGTTTTTTGCTGTGTGGCAAAAATTGGCCAATCTATCTTGTCTGCAATGTATCTTAACACCTTCACCTTGTATTGAACCACAAATGACTGTGTTGTCAATGCTACGGGTGGTCATTTTATACTTTAATGTAATTTCCACACACACGCTTTGGTAAAAAAACCGAGAGTAAAATCACTTTCTCTGGCACAAACAGTGAGAAATGTTCATCTCAAGGCAAAAAATATCAAACATGTTGAGTATTTTGCTTAACAACACAATAAAAAACCTCATGAAAAATCATCCGAAAACAAGAGTAAAATGGCTGATCAAACAGCCTCAAGTGAAATTTTGTTCAGCTAATTTCTATCATGTGCAGCAGACTTATTAAGGTGGTGAAATTAATATTCCTTTGAAATCAAGAATAAAAATCAGGGGTCACCATGCATAGCTTGGTACTTAGAATGTACATGATTCATGGATAGCCATGAAGTCAATATCAAGTTTCATGTAATGTACAGATAAAGTTTTACTTACTATTGGGAATAGTAGAATGGTACAGGTAAGAAGTAGAAACATGTATGGTGCCATCGATGGTCCAAGAAATCCACTACAATTGGTATTCAAACCTCTTGTCATCTATTCTCCACATATACATGTATACATACAATTCTACAAGTTTATAAAACAATGAACATAATTAAATCTGATATATATAAAACTCTTGAGCATAAAACAAAAGCAATCTTCATGCACAGCAGGAAGTAATTTTTACCTTGAATATGAGGCTTTTCATTGAACAAAGTACTTACTGGTTGTTTCATTTGACCTTAAATGCCCTAAAGTGTCATTTCACAATACAAACATCTTTCATTTTTGTGTGCCTACATAATTAGATTAGTCACATATACAGACTATGATCTTGCCATATAATCACTTCTTGGCATATATCTCCTAGTTCCACAGTGGTATCAGGATTTGCAAAGACCACATAAAAATGATACTTCAAAGCTAGGGTTCCATGGTCCAAAATTTTGGTACAAATCTCTGCTTACATAATTATACAGTCCCTCAACACAGGTTTGTGGAAAGTCAAGCGCCATTACATTAATATGGCTAAAAATTACTTACAACCAGAGAGTGCTGCAAAATTAGTTCAAATAAAAATATTACAAGCCTTTAACTTGTCAATTATCTGTAATATTTTATCATAAAGCATAAAGTAGACACCGCTTTCATTAAAACTTGCATAACGTGGACCTAATGCACATATAAACAAAATTTCAGTAAAGAGCAATAACTGATCTCACTGTCACCAAAAATAATATTGATTCAAAAGTATGTGAACAGAAGTGTTCTGCTCATTTGCATATTTTTGGTAACGATAATTTCATTTGAACAAATTCCCATCTACTGTTCAGTATGCATCTATAGACCAATTATATTACCATGCCCTGTCCATTGCATTTAAATTGGTCGAGCTGAACCATGTGGCTGACCACAAATCCACGGTAATGGTTTGTTTTCATGCCCGTGAATATGAATAATATCGTAAACACAGTAACTTTACAGCTAAAACAAAAATTGTGATTTGTACAAAGATCATAATCAACCACAAAATAAAATGGAGTATTTGTGGGCCAAGTTTAGACGCTTTTTTCAAAAAAATCTCCGGTTTGCAAAATTTTTGCAGCGCGCACACTACTCACTGATAGGTTCTGGGGCCCCATTGTCATTCGCACGGGAATTATTTTCGTATATTTTGATGTTTTTTCTGGGTTTGTTGATAATATAATTGAAATAACAGACTCTGCGCTGACCATTAATGTTTATTTATGGGCACGGGCGAGAGGAGAGCCAACATTAACGGGCTCGGCTGATCCTCTCGCCCTTGCCCATAAATAAACGTTAATGGTCAACACGTCGTCTGTTATTTCTATAATAATATGCAGTGGTTCTCAAGTTGTTGTAACTGAGACTACTCTACATGTAGTTACAATACAAAACTCATGATGTATCATCCCTGAGGACCTCATAACAAATTTAAAAGCAATGCCTGACAAGTGTGTACTGTACATTAGACAATTTGAAGAAGATTGATTGACAAAAAAGAATGATAATAAACAGAATTGCCCCATAAAAATACAACTTCACTACTATGTGTCAATAAACCTTCCTGAAGCCACCCCTTGGAACATGCATACCAGGTTTCAGAGCTATTGGGCAAGTACGTAATTTAATAGAGAAACAGATTTTTTTGACCCAAAATGGGGAAAATTGCCCCCAAATTACAAATATAAAAATTTCACCAGAATTTGAACAAACCTGATTGAGCCAGCCCTGAGAAACATGCATACAGCACACCACATTTCAAAGAAATCAAACGAAAGCTTTCTGAGAAGAGGATTTTTTGACCAAAAATGGAAAAACTTACCCCAAAAATACAAATATACAAATTTCACCAGAATTTGAAAACACCAAATTAGGGTTATCTAAAGAAACCTCTATGCCAAGTTTCAACCCAATCTGGCCTGAGTATAGTTGCAGAGTTTTAGCAATTTGCTGGATTTTTCCATTTTTATACCGTACTTATTTGCAGATTTTTGACACTGACATGTTCATTGAATTTCAAATTCACACCCCTGGGTGCAACTGTTCACCTGCAAATACTAAAATGGTAGGTGCTGCGATCGATTTTCGAGTTTTTGATGTGGATATACATTATGTGCATACATACATACATATATACATTACATATACATACATAATTCATGTACAGAGAGACAGGTAGGCACAGCTGACTTATACCGAATAAGCTCGCTTTGGTATATGTACACATATATCCCCCCTAACCAATCATAGCCCCTCCAAAAAAACGTGTGAGCTAAAAGGGAGGACTACATTGTATTAAAAAAAAGATCCTGATCCTCGAAAGCCCCACAACCCGACTTACTGAACAATCGTATTGTCAATACTGCACAAAGTAGATAGTTTACAGTAATACAGTAATTCAACTGTCACGCAACTGTAAATTTCAGTGTTTTGAAGGAAAGGAATATTAAATGGTCAATCATGGCGCTAGAAACGGGCCATTTCTAGTTCCATGGCTTACTAGTAACTTACAATAACTCGATCGGTGTCTTCACTCGCCGGCTATCAATCTGGCACCGGTGACTTGCCAACTGTCTATCCGGTACTGGCCTGACGTGTGATGTAAATACAGTCAGCTGTGAAGATCGAAACGCAATGTACAGTGTACTGCAATATCATGTCATCGGAATCGCCGCCGCGTACGCCAACGATTAACCTGCAGCCGCAGAACAATTCGTTCGAGCTGGTTAAACTCTATTTACACTTGCCAGCTACATTTTTATCGAAAGTTTAGCAATGAATAGTAGTAAACGTCGGAATTTAACGTGAATATCAAAACAGTCGGGTAACTGTAATGTGAGTCAACCTTGAGTGAACCTGATGATGCGCCAGTCATGTGATTAGTCTCGGTTACCCAGGCTGCATCTCGCATGGGGACATTCCAAAAGGCTATTTTTAGAAATGACACATGATAGGAATTCCCCTATTCACTGAACAAGCTCCAAAGAATGGGATGCGCTGAGCACAGGCGCTCCTTAGCTGGGTAGTCTGCTAAGTAGATTGATTTTCAGATCGATCTATTGATCCCGTAGTCAATATGCCCGCCACTGCAACCTAAATACTCACTTTAGGTTGCAGTGGCGGGCATATCGACGACGGGATCAATAGATCGATCCGAAAATCGATCTACTTAGCAGACTACCGAGCTAAGGGGCGCCTGTGGCGCTGAGTACAGTTGTTGTTGTTGTTGTTGTTGTTGTTGTTGTTGTTGTTGTTGTTGTTGTTTCAACAAATGTGAAAACCTACCTAAAAGTTCATAAGCCATGCAAAAAGACCAACCACATCGTCTTGGTTACTGGCATGGCAAGAAGAACTAATTCCCCTTGACCGAGCAGCTCAGTCTCTTTTCCGCCCACACTAGTAGACCAGCACTGCCCCACGCAATTGCAGTGTGGGACTGGGAAATAACGGCAATCATCTGATTACTCAACTGTCAGATGGGATGGAAAATCAAATCATATAACCGGAGTTACATAATTTTTGGTACCTCTGCTTAATTTTGAGAAAGTATTAGGCTATCTTTTAGAATTTTAATAATATTGCAGCAAATTATTGAAACGATGCATTTTTCACTATTAGTATTGAAATCACAGCAAGATGTGGCGAATTTTGGTCTATAGGTCACCCCATGTCGACGTCTCATCTTGATGTAAATTCTATACTTAACAATATTTGACAATTGTGTTTTTTATATGCTTTAGTTACCACATTAGCACTTAAAAAAAAGTGCTGTATTCTTTAAGCTTTGTGATATTCGCCAAAAACTATATTCAACCTATTGGATTCAATGTTGTTTCTCACAAAAGACATACCATATTAGAATCATCACTCTACTGGTAGTGGTGATATACAGCGAAAAACAATGTTTACTTGGAAAATATGTCAGTACATCACCACAACAATAATTTTAATATCAGTAGTCATCACTGCATGTTGTTTTCTCTAACATAGTTTAATTACTGAAACAGTAGTTTGTATGAAAATATAAATAATTTGACTCTTGTTTTCTATGTTGGGAAACATTATTTTGTGTGCAGACGTCTTTTTTATATTGCACCAAAGTGCATCAAAATAGGTTCAGTTTTTAGAAAGTGGCATACGAGAGGGGTAAAACCCTCTCGCATTCTTCGCCTGTAAGTTAGTTCTTTTGTGTTTGTTTTTAAAAATGGAAGATATGAATGCACTTGTCTAGATTTTGCCATACGAGAGGCAGAGGATACTCTCCCTCTGTAAGTCTTGTTTTTTTGTCTATAAAAAACAGAATATATTTTGAGCAATCGTCTTTCTCAGATCCCTCATGGCATTGAAATTAATTCTTCAAAACTGCCATTCGACAGGGTCAATACCCCCTCTCGAACCGCCTGCAAGTTAAAATAGTTTTCACCCTAACTGTTGAAAAAAGAATACATTTTCAACTCTGGACTTTTTCACCAATCAAGGGCATCAAACTCGGTTAATATATATTTCTTCAAATATCATATGACACAACATGCAAACACACCCTTCTCATAACTTCGCCCAGCAAGCCTTGACCCTGCATTTTTCTTGGTCTATAATGTAAGGTTACATTTCTGTGCCTGCATATGTTTTTGATTAAATGTCAGCTAGTAGGGCCTACAGATATATTTAGACAACATATCAAATGCAAAGACGAAAAATATATATATGATATATATATATATATATATGTATATACGAGTTATTGACCAACTGTTTATTGCCGTAAATGGATCACAATGTCGATCGGAAATTTGTGCTAACACTTTTTTGAGAAAAACCCTAAAAAAACGTTTTTTTGAGTAAAACGACCACATGCCCACTGTTTTTGAAAAACTAACAAATTTTTTGAAATCTTTGTTGACCGAGCTGTTAAAAATTAAAAGCACCACATGACGGTGCGTGACCTATGTGAAAATGTGGATGAACCTGTACGTGTCGCATCCTTAATATAGCGACAGTGGAAGGTATAAATTACCAAAAGTTTAATGACTCGATTTTGATGTCGTATGCTAAGGGTCACGACATTATGATCGGGTTTATTGTATTTCTGTTGATGAAGGTTGACAGAGTTGCAGCCAAAAATTTCAGAAACAATTTAAACCTAGTGTGTTGAGATCAAAACTTGAATTGACAGTAAACAGATCAACATAACCATCACAACTGTTTCCTACGATTGTCCACATACACTCTCACTGCTCACATACAGAGGTGCAAGGCCTATGATGTGAACATGCCTGGCTTGCCATTATGTTTTCAGACGCGATGACATCAAATGCACCAATGTTGAACACAAAATTTGTTTACTCATTGATTTTGTACCAAAGAAGACTTATTACATGACAGAAGTTTGCACAGATTAAAAAAAAACCAATGCTGCCAAAATGAAGCCGGAACAAATTTCTACTATAGCCTTAGAAAGAAGAAGGCTTCTGTACGGGATAGTTGACCACATTCAAAAGCCAATAAAAATTCTCACAAATCTCTCTGATTTAGCACATTGGACAACACAAATATTTCTCCTGTCAGGGTTATACCTCTTTGTAGTTACAGGTTTAAATAATCATGCATTTGGTAGTGAAGAAATATAAATTTAATGAAAGTTGACAATTTGCCTGGAAGTAATAGACATAATGATTGAGTACAAATTGGAAAAAGCTGTTTGCGCTTGCTATTCATGTAAATGTATGCTGTGCTTTTCTCAGTAAAATATCAGCAACTTGGGTAGTAACAAGTTGCTACTGGTTTACTGAGTCTTTTTGGCATATTGATAAAAAGGCAATAAGGCTTTAGCTACCAGACAACACAAAAGCATCCAGAGTCCAGCGTTTCCTATTTTTTACCCAGCTAAATATATTTGAGATGCTCCTGCAAACAAGTTCAATTTTTTTCAAAATTGCCGACTGAGCCCTTTAAAGCGTGATTATTTTTCAAGATATACATGTGCCATCCAGAAAGAGCCACAGTAAACAACTATATGCTTGACAATTTTTTTTAGTATCACCTTGGTATTTCATGATCTGAAGAAGAGATTTGCGGCAATTACACGATTGATCTCTGTTTGTGTATATGTAACCAATCAAACTGGTAATATTTCATTCTGTATACTGTTCATTCTTTCATCACCATCAACACTTCACAACACGTACATTCAGCCTTTACAACTGACTACACCAACCCAACATCACCTAATATTTAAGGTTGCTTAATACGTCCAGGGTCTGGATCTGTTCTACGTAAACCTACAAGTAAGGGTGGACCATTTGATATCCTAACCACCCAAAAGTAGCGGTAAAGGCTAGAGCGTCAGTTATAAACTTCAATAAAACTATTAAAACATAAAAGTAGTCCACATTCTCTGTGGAATAAAAAAAACTAGACATTTGGGGTCATAGGCATTGCAGAGGTATATCCCGTTGAAACTTCTGAAAAACTGACCAAATAAGAGGAAGTTGGGGAGTCCTTAGTGTATTAACTATCGTAGAGGTCCCCTAGCTTTTAAAAAAATGTTTGAAAAGGGAAAGTCATTTTTTACTGTTTTTCAGGAAAGTTTGACAAGGCAGTGCTTGCATTCAGAATGCGTGACTGCTATTGTAAATGCATTTTTAGATTCTTTGAGTGTCAAAGAGGTGTCAAAAGTGAGATTAACCAAAAAGACTGCTCTGTGACTTCAAAAGAGGGGTGCAAATATGGCTTGTTTTCAACATTTTTGACAGAATAACAGTTTTCCTATATAATTTTATACCAATTTAATCCAACCTTTAAAATGAGATATGGACATGGAATTTTTACAGCCTATTAACAAGGTTACAGATAAGATTTGTACAGCACACTTTTCCTGTATTTGAAGTACTTTTTGAAATATCACATTTTGAAATTTGAAAGAATTTTTAATAATTTTTTGATATGTAAACCCATGTAAAATCATAAAAACAAATTTTATTTACAAATCCTGCTGTACAAATCTTACAATTAATAGTGTCAACATATTTATAACTAATTTGGTAATATTAATACTATCCAATTATTATTAAATTCAAATATGTAAAAAAAATATGAAAAATTAAATTTTAATATTGATTGGTGTCATATTTCAAAATCATGACTACAAATATACAATTTTTATACTTTTTGGAGCAAGTATTAACTAAGGGAGTTATCTTGAAAATTTGAACTAAATATCTTGATTCTAACACTTGAAACTTGACATTAACTCTGAGAAAAAAATTGGTGCAAAAATAGCCTTTACTGCTACCTTAACTGGATTACTGTCGTATGCAGATAAGAATGGAGAGTGAAATTGATCTAAATGTTATCACACTTGTTTAAATTTTTTGTAAAGTTGTTTCAAAATTTACTACAGGATCGGTAACTTTAGTTGAGTTGAGGCAAACAACAGACAGATGATAGTGTTGTTTCACAGTATGCTTCCGCTGCAATTGTATAGTTAAAGCAATAAAGTAGGAGCTGATTAGTGTCTGTGTGTGTGTTGGATAAAGATTTCCTGACTTTCTATCCCCGCATATTTCGACAACTTTCTCACATACTGCTTCTGGCGTATGTACACCTATTTTCCTGTGGATCATGATTTTTTGAAAGAACTTCATACAATGCAAAGGCAACAGAGTCTAATGACAACTAGACTCTGACTTGGCTGTGATAAAAGGGGCTGTGTATTAGGAATGTAATATGATTCTGTGTATGTGAAGTGCACTGCAAAGTGTACTCCCAGGTGTGTGTTTATTATGGGTCCATAAAAGTTCTTTGATTTTCACCGCAGTTATAACAATTCAGTGCAACTTCTGAGGCAAGTTTTGGAACAACTTTACAAGCAATTACACAAGTGTGGCAACATTTAGATCAATTTCACTGTCCATTCTTATCTGCATATCAGTGTAATTGTGTCATTTCAGTATCCACTACCCCATTGCATTTGCAGTTTTTCAATTCTTAGTTGGTTTGTGCCACATGCTTTAACCAGTACTAAAGACTTAATCACTAGGTGATAATGGTTTTCTCACAGATTGAGACCTCTCTGACTTCTATTTTGCTGCAGTTGATTATAAGGATGCTCCTGTTTTCTTTCCAACAGTTTCTTACAGTTTCCAGAAGCAGCTGATGCCATTTTGCCTATAATCCCATGTAAACTTTACATTTCTTTCCTTTAATTTAGTTTTGTCATGTCATAAGAAGAAAAGTATCTCAAACGCAACAGAAAATAACAAAAAGAACAGCAAATATTGGCATTTCAGAGTGCTTGTATATGCGCAAAACAATATTTCTGTGTGGGGGAAGTAAAAAAAAGGATGCCAAAATTCTCTCAGTTGACAAAAAATAATTCCAGGTGAAGCTGGGAGAAAAAAAATAATGCTCCGGAGTCAATCTTCTTGGCTCCATCCCCTCCCCCTTCAGAATATCACATTCTACCCCTAATACAGTCCTCTGAGGGTGGTGTCAATGCTCTCACTATAGCTCCACATTGCCAGTTGAGTGTATAGGGACCATGGTTTATATAATGTTTGAGCATTCTGAGTGGGCCGTGCCATTCACATCTCCTCCTGTTAGTTGGTGTTGAGGGCGCTCTATCCTCCTGTTGGTTGGTGTTGAGGGCACTATTACTGACATGAGGTGTTTTGAAAATCAACCTTGATATTTCAGTGACGGTGTGCATGCATGGTGATTATAAGTTGGTCAATATATTACTAGTAAGTCTGTTTCGTGTAGTAAATTTGTAGAATTACACCTATTTGCTTGTTTGCACAATATCACATTGAAGCAGTATACAAGTTTACGAGTTTGGGTCCAATTTTCAAATAAATGATTGGACGTGATGACATAGTCCCAAAACAAGGTGGATCTGTGGACTAGACTCTCTAACAGCCCCTCACTGGCTACACGTACACTGTGGCTGGTGCAACCAGAGAGATTTGCGGCTGAGCCAGGCCACGCAAGTGTTTGGCCATGAGGGGTTTTGAGAGAGTCTAGGCATTAGACATGAAAACACTTGTAAGTGGGTTTAATAGTATGATAGGGGAACTTGATAAATGATAGGGGTCTTCAGCTAAAATCCACTTTATCCTAACAAAAATTCTCTGTGAATGGAGTGTAACCTAATTTTCACTTGCATGACTTGGCCCAAGCCAATTGCTTCGAATTGAGTGTCCACCTCTATACATTGTAGCATGATTGGGATCTAATGGTCAAGGTGTGAACATGAGTGTCTCATTATCCCAGGGCAAAAGTTTTACTTAACTTTGTCATGACAGGCACTGCTAGACAATCAAATGTATGCACTTGCCCTACCATACTCTAATACTTGCCAACCTGAACTTTATTACTGTTCCACAACTTTCCAAACTTCATGATGGTAATGCATCTGGCTATTATTCTTTGGGAGGCCAGTGCATTGTTGGGCTAGGTTTCCTGTACCATTCCTGCCATGTGCTGCGCTATGCTTAGGATTGTGCTCAAAGCGGGATCACCATGGTGACACATGGTAGAATACATGATGGCTCTCTGATCAACATTGGTAACTCCATCCAACAGGTCAACTAAACTAACATCATTTTGGAGAAATGCAGGCTAAAAACATTCATAGCACTGCAAAAAAGCCACATCACGACTGGCTTTGAACAAAACATTTTCACTTCCTGCAAAATGTTTTTTGATGGACAAGAATACTCAGCATTCAAGCCCAATAGCAATTGTGAATAGTCTTAGGCCCTTCTGTACATGACCCAGTTATGAGCATGACACTACCTGTGGCAGAATGGAGGGCAAAAATCAATGACAAACATTGGATCTTAGTTCTACATGTTCTACATGTTTGCCTTTCATTTTCACATAAATGTGCATTCCTTACCTCCCTCGGTGATGTCACTTCCCACAAACAGGAACTCTTTCTAAAGAATTAATATTGTCTATGACACTGCTACCTCCATGATGACACCTTATCTGACTCTGGCCAGCTATCAAATGCATAATTCTCAGACATCATAACACACAACATAAATCTCAAGAGAAGTCATCATGTACAGCTTTCGTAGGTTTTTATTGGAGATGATAAAAAAAATG
>LD346616.1:0-10204 GCA_001465055.1 Ptychodera flava
ACACCATAGACTCAGCGTCATTTTGTCAGAGAGAGAGAGAGAGAGAGAGAGAGAGAGAGAGAGAGAGTCATAAAACAAATTTAACAGTGCATCCTCTGCAACTCGCTAGCTATTCTCGATCTCAGGAACAACAGTGTCGGTTGTCTATAATTTGCATCATTACTATGGAAACGGCGGCAATTTCCGAGAAAGGCAAGCATAATTCCAAGTAGCCACACTTTCACTGTTTTGACAACGTAAAATGATTCGCAAAATTGTCACCTCTGACCTTTTATGTCATGTAGCTGCTAATCAAAAGATTGCCGTAGTCAGCCGCCAGACATTTGTAAGTGTCCATACTTCTATCAAATTAGCTTGGCGTTCCCGTGGTCATGGGCATTCGAGTGAAAGGGAGAATTTACAAGTCTGTCGCCGAAGTTTAAATGATTTTGAGAACTTTTCAAAGCAAGATATATTCTTACGTCCACGGTCTATGTCAGTCCATTTCGCTTCTACTTAGCTAAGGTGAAGATGACGCAATTCAACAGAATCAACTGGTTCATCGCCACCTACAAGTAATACGTTTTTCATTCCTGTCTAGCTGTTGTTTTATTGCATGATTCTTTTGTAAGAGCAGGCGCAAAGGGAAGACCGTATCCCACGACCAAAATATACTTCGTGCACATACTGGTGAGGTGATCGGGAGGTTTTATTGTTGGACACTGCGCAAGTGTGTCATTTGACATCGACAACAATCATATTAACTCAAGGCCGTTTCGGAGCTCATTTTTGTACCATATTCTCAGTGTCACGTAAACAAGGACAACAACAGTTGACAATATAGACACAAACAGCACCACATGAAGTTTTTATTAAAATGTATCATGTACAAACAGACACAAACATGTAAATACAGTTTACGAGTTTACCGTCCTCGAAAACAGCAAACACTCTCACTGTTCCACACACACACACACACACAAATTATGGCCTTGAAAGTTCATTCATAGACTGTTCCGTATCAACATGGCATTACGCCAGAACTCCACACGCACGGTAGGGTTACCAACAGTCATACATCAAGCATGGAGCTCCTTCTACCTCCATGCATCAAGTTTGTTGATTTACGCTGACATGTACATCCAATTATTATGCATTCACGAGGGCTGCAGTGTTTATGCTCATGAATATTCGTACAAACTCATGAATATTCACCGGTATCAACCGGCGTCGCGACAGATCGCTACGTGTCCCGCGGGATCGCTAGTGATCGCGGCCACTTTGATTTTGACAAGCTCCCTTAATTCACTGAAACCTAGAATTGTATTTTACACGATGACTACAGAGGCAGATTCGGGCTTAGCGGTAGCCATATTTGCTTGGAAATGCCCGATCGAACAGGGCATGCAGTTTGCAGTCTGGATACTTTCGCGACTTATAGGTCATTTTGGAACTGGTTTTTCTCGTTTCACAGTCTGGCTTCTCAGTGCCCACTTTAGTCGTAGAGTGTACTACTGACCCTCTTTAAACAGTGCATGAGTGATGGCTCAGATATTTTTGAAAACGGACACGCATCGGACAGACGGCGGATGTATTTTTGTACATCCATGGACCACGGTCCCTCTACAAAACTCGGACTTGGCATCTCAGCAAAATGGTTCGCCGATTCGGCTACCTTCGAAACTTCAGTCCGATTTTTTTTGGTGACAAACACGGCAGAATTAGCACGAAAAATCAGTAAGCCAATGAAAACACTTGCATTTTCCTACGACATCACCGCTGACTTTACTTCAGTATGACAGTGACTCGATATTGCTAACTGCAGTGTCTACTATATCGGTAGACAGTCGGATCCAGAGCACAGTCGTTCGTGTAATCGTAAAAAGTTCAGGACAAAAATACAAGCTGTTGATTTCAAAAACAAATTTTATTTCGATGCCAGTTGTTACTTCCTGGTCGCTCTTGTTTCCTTACCTGTGGAAAAAGGATGCGTTGTTTTAAATACAACAAATTGACCGGGCAACAATTCAAACTTGTTATTCTTCACCCTCCCTAATATAAAATAGTTTACAATCTGGTGCTTCTATGTATCAGGTTTCGCCATAATGCTTTAGCTCATGTAAGATGTCTACTCTACGGCAAATGACGGACGAATTCATTCAGAAAATTCCCCTGGCATATTGCATAACAATGTGGTCTGTGCCTGTGATATTACTAATACTGTGTCATGAACTTTATTTATTGTAAATGGCCACAATAATGTTCACTTGTTGCAATTTTTCACAAAGCACGTCCAACCACGGTCTACACGTCCGTGTTCCAACCTTAGACCACGATCCGTGAGAGGTCTAGTGCCGAGGTCCAGCAGAGTTTGGGGTAGATTTCTTCGGAGGTGTACGCATACTGTACGCACGTGATAATATCTTACTGTGACCTGTTTACGACTAAGATTTTAGAGTTGCCTTAGGCAGACAAAGAGAGTTTGGAGCTGGTTCAGGACTCAAGATATTCAGTTACTCCCAGCCGCCGCTATTTCAGTTAGGCAAGTGTAGCAATGTTGTCACCGACTGCCTCTGAGCGCACATTTTTGAGTTCAATACCCGCATTGTGCGGGCCCATTTTATTCAGCAGTGAGTTAGACTAATGAGGTCCGTTCTGCGCCACTGTGCGCCACAATGCGTTACTATGCGTTGGCGACCTATTCACACCTTTCAGAACGCGGCGTTAACCCTGCGCCGGCGCTGCGTTAGCGCTGCGTTAGCGAATGGGAAAGTGAGTTTTAAGCTGGACTGTATGCTCGTCAATTTTTTTTGCGATACGATCCAATATGGCCGCCATGCGGCCATTTTGTTACGATTTTTTCATGTACAGATCCATAACTCACGCATATCTCAACCGATTTTATTCATACTTGGTACAAGGACATTGACCTATGTCATACATATGCACGTCAATTTATTTTGTGATACAATTTAATATGCCCGCCAGGCGGCCATTTTATTACGATTTTTTCATGTACAGAGTCATTAACCAGTCATGTTTCAACAGATTTTATTCAAAGTTGGTACAAGGATATTGACCAATGTCATACATATGCACATCGATTTGTTTTGTGATATGATCCAATATGGCCGCTGTGTTATGATTTTTTCGTGTACAAAGCCATAACTCAGGCATATCTCAACCGATTTTATTCAAACTTGGTACAAGGACATTGACCTATGTCATGCACATGCACATTGATTTGTTTTGTGATACAATCCAATATGGCCGCCGTGTGGCCATTTTATTACGTTTTTTCTTGTCCAGAACCATAACTCAGACGTGTATCAAGCGAATTTATTCAAAGTTGGTACAAGGAGATTGAGCAATGTCATACATATGCACGTTAATTTGTTTTGTGATACGATCCAATATGGCTGCTGTGCGGCTATTTTTTAATGATTTTTTCATGTACAGAGCCATAACTCAGGCATATCTCAACCGATTTTAATTAAAGTTGGTACAAGGACATTGACCTATTTCATACATATGCACATTGATTTGTTTTGTGATACGATCCAATATGGCCGCCTTGTGGCCATTGTATTATGATTTTTTTCATGTCCTGAACTACAACTCAGACATGTATCAAGCGAATTTATTCAAAAGTATTTTTATCACAGACCTAATGAAGAGGACTCTATCCTCTCTGAGGACCTGTAATCAAAGTACCCATTAACAAGTGGGGACTGTGTCATCAACGATTACTTGTTTCATGATGTACCAGATTCAGAGTTTCCACTGCTGACCCAGGACTCTGATACCAGCTTGCATGTACAAATCCAATGCAGATACAAAAAGACATGTTTTATTTGTGATGTACCACAGATGGTACTTTGCAAACTCACCCTCCAGTCATTTCTGCCAACAGTCATTTCTGTGTGGGTTAGCATCTGCGCACATTGCTGTCATCAGCACAGACATGGAAAATCTCTATACCATAGTAAACCAGCCATTTTGTAACGTATCATGAATGAATTATTTCGATCATATTTAATGGGGCTTTTTTCTCGGCGTTTCACAGCAAAATTTCTCCCCAAATGATAAGAAGAAATTGGCCAAGACCAGCAACTAGTGCCGCGATCCATTTCGACGAGCAGTGTATGTCACATCTGCCAGCTATTAATAGTCTGTCATCATTCTGTTATACGTATGTGCATGCTGACATCAAAGCTATCACAAGATTAGGGTGTTTACGAACTTCTGAGAAAGCACTAGCTGCAATAAATGTGGAAGTTTATGCAGTTTTATCGGGCCATCAAGAGAGAAGGGAGAGTCAATAAATGACTAAAAAAACCAGTATTTTATCCTGGCTTTAGCACTGCGTCAAGATAAAAATCTGTTTCACCTTTATGGCAAATTACATGTAGATACGATTTTCTTTTGCCACTTTGGTTTTCAATTTGCATCGGCTAATGTGACAAATCGTATGCGCTGACACATGTTTATGCGTTTTCGCTTTATCAGCACAACCAAAACCTGTCAAATACGTAACTTTATTCATGTTCTTGTGGTTGGAAGTCAGTACGATCAGTCAATGACTGGTTAGTGTTGAATTTCCTCTAAAATATCCGTATCTTCAAAAATCTGTTGCCACACAAAAGGGCAATTACAATACAATGTCATAATTAAGATATCAACTGAAACAAATGTTAACCTAAATATTGTATAGTAGAGCTGTTCAGGCAGTGTACTGCAGTGTCCACGGGATTACCACAGTAATAGCAGTAATGGGGATTAGTTGAGATACGAATGCTTCGCCTCCAGAGTTTCTCATGAATATTCAAGGTACTTGAGCCACGGTAATCCTAGCAGAAAACAAGGCAGAGGTATACCGCAGGGGTATCTACAGTACCACCTATTGGAAAATGACCTCTCTTAACTGACTCATTACAGGATGCCCAGAGTTAATTCTAGGACTCGCCATTGCGCAATTCGCGCAATAAAATCTGGAATGGCCCTCATTTCTACGTTTGATGCGCCACTAAGGGCGCAACATTATGTGAATGGGTCGATCACACAGAGTTCACGTAGTTCATGTGCGTAGCTCCCCGAAGGTCATTACCTCAGTCATAGTGTGACATTTAAAACGATTCAGTTACCCATCGACCTTTGCAATTAAATACCCACTACAGCATACACTACCGGACAGATGTAAGTTGACCACGTCATGCGGAAATACCCCATGTTTATATAGATCAATTAGCGGTAACGTCCGCATGTACAAATATGTAAACACGAGAGATTACAAGATACCGCGGAACAATTACCTGCGTGATAACATCGTGTATAGGTTTGGTGGAACACGCCCTCAACGTTCACACCGTTGTCATTCTAAATCTATCCGGAAGATATGGCCCTGCATTTTTACGAACACATTTCGCTCCTTTTCATTTTGTTATTGAAGTGTTTTTAATGTTATGAAGTTTGTTGGTATTCTGTACTTCTTAAATGTAAGATCCGTCCATGCCATGGGCGATAGTTTCACCCATTAGGCTACGTGGGACCATTTTTACCCTGCGTACGTGGTGGTGCGGTAGGCCATGTACCGCACTTGATCACGTTGCACGCGTGTTGCATTTATGTCAGATAAGAGTGCCTAAGAATTCTATCTTCGACTGGTACCGTCTGAACTCGCGAGTCTTTTGTCGCAAGTCCCAATCAGCGACTGTCTCAAAGTATATCTGCGTCTGTCTCCGATAATATCTTTGTTCAGATGAATTTACCTCTACGATCATCGCAGCTAAAGTTTACGACATGTCAACAATTGCGAAGAGTGCACATCTTGAGCAGTTTTGGCAGGGTACGTGTGATCAAAGAAATAAAATACATGAACGTAACAAGCTTGTTTTCTTATTGTCTGTATTATTTCACGCAGAGGGAACGACTGTCTTTGGATTTTGACGGTTGAGTGTTAAGTAACGTGTTATTTTAACATGGATGATTTTCCGACCTTAATTATCGAATATTATTTCTAGTGGCACAGTTCGGAAAAATTTACGTACGTCGCAAAAAGCTTGTGATTTTTTCAACAGACAATCTCTTCCAACATTGTTATCGATGTAGTAAATGTACAAACCCATGCCTTTACTTACTTTCAAGTGGGGTGAATTAACCAATCATAGTGTCGCATTATCTTTTCTGAACCAAAAAAGCCTCTGCCGACTTTGACATCGATTTATTTCATTTACAGCTTTATGGGCCTTTTTCATTTGATATCGGAACACGTTTTCAAATGTCAAATTATCTCTTCTGACTTTATCAATGTATTTAATTTACAAGCCCATGGGCCTTCATGTTTGCAATTTTGGTATCAATTAACCTATGTCGCAAATTTTTGGAAGAAAAATCGCATCCAACTTTGTTGTTGAAGTATTTTATTTACACATCCATAGGCCTTTTTCCGATATCCACCCGGGACTAATGTACCGACGTTGTAATCACTTTTTCTGAGTCGAATTCCCTTCCGACATTGCCATCACTGCATTTATTTCTAAAAACACGGTGCTCTGTACATTTTCAGTATCATAACAAATGTTCCGATGTCGTGCCATATATTATTCTGAACCTGAAATCTTTTCCGACTTGACATTTCGAGGAATTAACGAAACTGTACAAGAGTTCATCTACTTTCGTAGGGATAATGGAGATGACATGTAATGGGTAATCGAACTAATAATCGAATAAATTTTTTTCATGAAGTATTTGATAAAAATTCTCACATAATATTAGATATAATATACGATAAATTACCAAGTTTTCACATGCAAACAGACCAATGGTTGCAAAACTGAACAACACGTAATTGTCAACGCATACAAAGGTTAGGCTCAGCCAACCGGCCGATGATGACTCGGACCGGACAAGATACATGGTACATGAACGCATCAGAACACTTTATTAGTTCACGATCCCATCAGGAATGCAGTCTTGTAGAACTTTTTTATTAAAATGCTTGCTTTTCTTACTACGGTCATCTTCAAAGTTCCTGCTTTCCCGAGATGTCCAAGTTCTGGCTCTCCCGATTTCACCCATGTCTGTGCAATATGGATCAGAATTGACCTTCATATTTCGAAGATTTAACTTTATAGAAAAATCCTTAACAATTTCATTTGCAGATTCGACAACGGGGATGACTGTAACTTGAGTAAACTGATTTAATTATCGAATTCATTGCTGTTTTGGTACGTACTGTTTGCGAGAGTAAAGCACAGAATTTGAAACGTCATTTCTACTATTTGATATACGCATGTGTATTTGATTCATACGGGTTACAACATCACTGTGTACGTGTCGACATGCCTGGCCTTCCCACAAGCGGTCAGGAAGGTCTCTGCCCGCGCCCGGGGTCTCTGCTGACTGATTCAGCCTAGTAAAACATTGTTTGGTCAGATCGAAAGATGGAACCATAAAAAGAGTGACAAGTGACTACTGCACCATGTCGAGGAGGCAGACTGTGTCTACAGTTTCTCGCGAACCACCGTCACGGTACGGTCGATACGGTCGGCACTGTGTAAATATGCTTTCCCCCACCGAGCCACCACTGGCCAAATGCTCGAGGGCGAGTGCGAAAGCACGGGTTAAATTTTTAGATGCACTGACAAACAGCTGAAGCGGCTACGGGCAGTCTGCGTCGATATGATAATGAAACGTTGACCTACCAACACCGTGCGGACCCGATGATTTGTAATGTGAACTGGGCCGTAGTCCTTCCATTATTCAATGGAGGTAACAAATCACTGAGGTCCGTTAGCATTCGTTGATAATCTAGAATCCTTCAGGTCAAATAGGTATTTTTCGGAAACAAAGAAAAACTGCATGCAGTCTCCATCATCAATGGTCATGGTCTCATTTACGACGCGTCGACGCGATGAAATGGCCATGCAAGACCAGACTGAGGGGCAAGACAGTCAGTTGCCGATCTTCTGCAGTGGAGGATGATACAGAAGTGGGCAAAACTGTCAAAAGATATAGCGTGCAGATACCTCGCCTTTCAATATGAAAAATGTAGCAATATAAAACGGGGAGAGGGTTGCGGAAACGCTGTCAGGCACGCAGTGAACACAACCAGAACGGTGTACGTGGTCTGGACGCTCGATCGAACGTACACAGTACATGAAGTGGGTGCACACGGCGATGATGGGTGATAAAAACCAATCACACGATAGTTTGTGGAGCTGTACTTTATCATATCGATATATGTATATTTCCGAAACATTGTGACGCTACCAGAGTTAGGCAAACGCAAATTTTTTTATTGATTTATTCATTCTATATGTCAAGTTCTGTTATTGTGTCGACATCGCCCTTCCAACGTGCACTCTATGGAGACGTCATCAGTCTTGATAATACCGTACTTGTCACGTGCACAGCAGAAAACGCCAATGTTTTTGTTTTTAAAGTTTGTTTACAAACAGCTTTTCTAGGCTGCCGCAAAGTATGAAAATGAACGTGTTTGTGTGCTGGGATTGGTGAGAGGCTTACTTAAATTCCTAGAAAGAGTACTTCCACGTAGTATGGTCTATTTGCTTTCGTTTTACGAGCAAAAAAATGACAATTTTGATTCATATTGCAACTTTAAAACCTTATGTCTGATAAAATATTGTATTTAATACATAACTCCTGTAAAACCATGGAAATATGTACGAAACCACGTCTATTAGCATTTTATTTGACCTGTTATGAGCTGGCAATGAAGCGATGTGACTGATTGAGTGGAAGGACGGACGCGTACGTGAAACGCCCCTGCAACAAAGTTGAATGAACTTTTGGTGAACTCTATCCCTGAACAACGGTAGTTTTGCGTTCTTTCAAGGACGAATCGCGGACAGTCGAGACTCGTTCAGAATGGCGTGTGTCTGTGTGATTGTCTAGATCAGTTTGTATTTTGTGTTCAATTTTATGGCTGCAAT
This sequence comes from Ptychodera flava, assembly GCA_001465055.1. Lineage (NCBI taxonomy): Eukaryota > Metazoa > Hemichordata > Enteropneusta > Ptychoderidae > Ptychodera > Ptychodera flava. The sequence goes on from LD346616.1 coordinate 8,934, forward strand.
ATTATTTTTTTAAAACTGACGAAACACAAAACTGTGAATTTTGGTGTACGGGAATAATGCAATGACCCGGATGAAATCATACCTTGATAAAATAATGCCGTTAACATCTTTTTAGATTTCTTGAACGTCACGAAAACGGGTACAAATGATCGTGCATACAAAGATCAGTATAGCAGATTCTACGTCCGGTTCGTCTTATTAAAATCATAAAACCCGGTCAAAACAATGATGATGCCAACAACAAAAATGCATGTGGCGAAGGACCAGTTGTTTCGTCCCATAATGCTCAGAGAAGGAATAATTCTCAGGCCTTCAGGATTATTTCTTGTGCGGTACAATTATTCAGTGACAGATTAGTAACACTTCTATTTTGTCTATAGAGAAATTTACATCATTACATCACAGCGGCTACTGCCTGTCGCAAAGTGTGGGGACAGTAATATTTGCTCAATAAACACTGAAAGACACTTCCAGGTATAATCTGTTTGACATATTCTAAAGTAGTTAATCAGCAGTTGACAGTTTGTTTGCAGATTAAAGTCTGGTTTATATTTCCAACTTCACCTCTCAACCTACAAAATGATCACAGCATGTTGTGGCATTTTGTACACAGTTGCTTTGTGGCGGCCTGACGCAAGTTCCGTGAATTGCCTAGGAAGAAATTCCATTGAGGGAATCTCAAGTTCTAAATGAGGAGTAATTGTAATGTCTCTAGAAATGAAGATCAAAAAATTAATAACAAGCATTACCGCGCAGAGGAGTTTGGCAGCGATGGTGAAAGTTAAGAAATACCCCAACCACTCATGAACCTCCATGCTCCAACCATGAAGGGCGGTTGTCATGCCAACGGCGTTGAAGTGTTGTCAGAAGGGGTCAATAAACTTCCAGGGAATGCAGGCAAAGGCATTCACTTGACTGTTGGTTCACTCTAAAGAAAATCATGTTACAAGTTGCCGTACTGAAAGTTATGACTGTGATTATCAAAGAAAGCAAACAGAATGCCATACTACCAGCATATCAAGGGCATCAAGTGTTGTTTACACTGGCCAAATCCGACTGAAACCAGGGAAGGTGTAAAGTAGTCCTCTTTAGGGAATACATTTGGTCGTGCCCACATTTGGTGGTATTTGAGCCGGCGTAATTTAAAGCCCTGTGCTGTTTTATATTTCTTGTTATTTTACATATGTAAAGCTCAAGAGGGGACAATATGACCTCTACCGTACTCGCTATAATCAGCGGAGACATGGGAGCAATTTCTCTGCCTTGATTAT
>LD346619.1:0-17540 GCA_001465055.1 Ptychodera flava
CCATTAAACCGTATTCATTTCTATGAAAAAGTGGTATTTTTGTGTAAATGTCATTAAAAAACGAGACAAAATGCATAAAATTTCTCTCATTAATGATTTTGAGTCGGGGCACTTTTAAAATGTCCCTTACTTTTTCGTCAATTTGGGGCTTAATAAATACTAAATGTAGTCAGGGCACTTTTGAAATGACCCTGACTAACTAAACCGTAAATCGATCGAAAAACTTCATTTTGGTTGGGGAAAAGTAACAAATCGAGATTAAAACTAGTATTTCAGTACCAAAGAAATTATAGACAAGTTCACATATTTTCATTCAAATATAAATATTGTTCATAAGTATTGAACAATATTGCATTAGATGGAGTCATGCAATGATTCTTACTCATAACATGAGCACAATATCGCAAATTTTGAATAAAAGTTTAAAGATGGTTAGTATATATGGTGTAATATTTAACAAATTCCTTAATTTTTTGAGAAATTGTGCCAATCCAATTATCCCAAATTAGTTCCAATCGTGTTAATCAGAAAATAAGCGTAAGGTCTACTCACTGTGACCAACTCAAAGTGGTCACCTCTAAGGCAGACAGCGCCTCGGGGACAGATATCCTGACTCTAAAATTTTTAACTAGACTTGTTTTGGCCCACCACTTGTAGTGCCTTATTTTGAAAATAAATCAGCTTATTTTTGTGTCTATTGGAAATTTAACGCTTCCTTATAAAGTCATACAGCGATGGCGGCCATTTTGAATTTCAGGCGTTGGTAAATATTGTGTAGTTTGCATCACTTGTATCAAATTTTATTCCTTGTTTCGGAAGGGAATGGTGTAAATTGTTTCGCAGAAAGTTTAAACAATATTTCAAGTCTTTCGATTTCGTGGCAAGAACTGTCTTTAGAAACCAATACAGCGATAAAGAACTTTTCACGGTAAAGTTGAATTGTTCGGAAATGTTAAATATGTATCGAAAATAAATCCTTATTCTTATGATTCTGCTCCAGACGAGAAACTTTGTATCATCTCGACCGGTGAAGAACTAACACTTATGTAAATTATGTGTCTGACTGTAGCAACATGGTGCAAGACCCTCTTGCTCAGTAGAGTCCTCTGCAGTGTGTGCCTTTGTAATTCAGCTTTCCTTCTCCATCTTCACATTATTGTACTAAAATGTGTATCGCCCTGTCACGCCAGTGTTATCAAGATTAACATGTCTTTACGGTACAAATAAGTGATTCGTACATTCACCGGAAGTATACTTCCTACGACCCCCAATAGTTTGGCTTACAATATACAGCATGGCAAACCAGTGGTTAGGTTATGAATTCACTAACATCAACACAATAAACTACTACAAGAGTCTACTGCCCTCAAACAAAGCCTTGGCAGCTGCTCATGTTCCATACCTGCAATGTGTGAGCGAAATACCCATGTGTTCTGTCCTCCGCACCCTATGGTGCTAAGGCCTGTGTCACATAAATGGTTGCGCTCGAATAGAAGAAGCTTGTCTCGGCGTAGTTTGACATACAAGTCGATACTAAGTTCGACAGAAAAGACAGGCAACACGAAAAGAAAAGAATATTGTAAGTGCGATGTCTACCAAAGTGTCGTGAATAGATGTGTCGAGGCGTATTCTCGATAAGATTATACGGTAAGTAAATTGACGCTGTTATGTAGGTCATTTTCCCCCACAGTCATGACCTGAATTCAATTAATCTAGAAAATTCTGAAGGTCACTGTCCGTCACGACCTCGTCACCTTGAATTCAATTTGTTATGTTTGGAACCTTCTAAAAATTCAATTAGTCTTGTAAGTGGAAATATTTTAGAGCAGTAATCAACATATCAATATAAGTTCTAGATTGTTCTTATAATATTCTCGTACATAACCATTTGACATTTATGTATGAATAGGGGATCGCACAGCTTTTCAGTCAAACATTTGTGATCTTGTCTCTTGCGTGTTACATTATGACTTTGAAATCTCCAGCAGTAATAATTTCAAAATTTTCAGGACCTTCACAGCAACGTTTGATTTATTTTGTGGACTTTGTGCAACCACAAGCCTGCAAGGAAATGACTGCATCGGTTTGTCTCACTGTCAGACACTGGAGCTTTTCCGTCCCTGCTGAGATAAGTAGCCTATGAATTTGTACACTTTGTATTCTATCCCTTGACTTAGCGATTACTTTTAATTTTTGCAATAAATTTCATTCTCAAGGAAACTGTTGAGTTCACCGTTTTATTTGTTATTTTCTCACGTAACCACGCATAAAGAATTGCAAAGTGTGATTTATGTGATGTACATAGAATAACAGGTGTACAGCGCCAAGAAATATGCCCTATAAGCTATTCAAGGGCTAGTCGCTGTAATTTTTGATGATCTTTATTTAATTATTATCATTTATGTCAGCTATAACTTGGTTTTGTACTCCCCAAATGTTGAGTTCCTCAGTATTCAGCTTGTCAGCTCAGCATGTACTTGTACAGATTGCATTCTTACTGTTGACAAGTGAATTCTGGTCCGGAGCAGAATTCAAATGTAAACAATAACATTGCGTGTAAACACACGATTCGCTTTGTATACAGGCTAAATAATGGGTGTTTCATCATACTTGGAGAGTATAATAAGAACTTGCAACTGACATACGAAACAAAAGATAGTGAAAAGATCATCAAAAGCTGAGACAAGTGGATTCCGGTCCGGAACAGAATATACTTTCAATATTTTTTCTGTTCTACTGCTTTTGGGGATCATTTTAAAGGTTCTGAGTAAGAGAACGTCTCATCACCTTATTTTTTCGAAAATGGAAAATCAAATGATGGTAAGGCAACGTATCAGAACGTCGGAACGTATCATAAACTCACAGCATAGACTACTCTTTTACAAACTACCCAGTCTACATAACTGTGAGTGAGACTGATTACAGCGGGCCAGCTCGGTACCAACATACCTAACGCGATCTTGAACACAATCTGGCTAAATAATACCAAGTTGTTTGGTCTCAGAGGAAGCAATGAACACAGACAAATGAAGTTGGGTGACGTTACAACAGCGGTAGACGAAAATGTGGCTTATGTTTGTGGGTCTTTATTCAGTATTCTAGGCCAGGCCCAACATACTTAAAATAGCACCAATATACAAAAAATTGCCAGGAAAATGATATTTACAAACACTCAGAATAATTGATTATCATTTATCTCCTTTCTCACTTTCATAGCGTGAAAAGTGAAAGCGGCTAGACGTTGCATTATATTTGAATCATCAGATGTCATCAGAGAAATAATTTTTTTTTCTGTTGGTGCACTAAAATAATAACGAGGAATATACTTCATCCTCAAGTTATCAAAAAAAGTACAAAGTGAAACAAAATGATATTCATTTTCGACTTCATTTCTATCACATAGCAAACATACTCTTTCATTTGCATCATTTTTCAATTTTCTGTCAGTCTCAATACGTAAATAGTGAGAAGAACATCTCAATCGAGCTAACATAGACAAGTGTACATTAATTTTGACGACAGAAAGATATTTTTCTGGTGTAAGTGAACACTTAAGTTCTCGATAACAAGAAAGTTTATGAAGGCTACAAATTTCACTGTACCGATTGTCATGCAAATAACTCTTTAAATTCTCTACAAAAGTACATATGAAGCTGTTCTCATCGGGAACTTATTGTTGCTCCCATACTTCGCGCAAATTACAGAGACACAGTAAGTTTTTGACGTGGTGTATCCATGTTGGTTTCGACCTGACACCAGATTTATCTATGTGATAGAGCATTTCACAACACTTCCATGGATAGCGGTTTTCTGGCATTTTTAAAAGTGTACACCAATATTTAACACATTTTTTGGCTGTATACAAGTAAAGTGGAACATCATCATACATGGAATTCAAAATTTTAAATATTTTTCATTGATACCACCTTTCAAAAGTATGAACCAAAGTCTCTGACGTTCAACAGTGTCAAATGCTTTTGCAAAATCAACAAAGGCACAATAAAACTTACCACGTTTCCTCGATAAATATTTTTGGATGACTGACTGCAGAATAAAAATGTTATCTACCCATGTCGAAAACCTGCTTCAGTCACGTGACCCCAAAATGTGGCTTATCTCATCTACAATGAGCGTCTCACAAAACCAAGATGTGGAGAACCCGGCAACACTCTCAAATTTTCCCCGAAAGCGTACGCAACCCCGTCTAAACCATCGACCTGCACTGTTTGTGTGTACAGTGCCTAAGCTGAAGGGAGACCGGAAGCTATGAAAAACAACTATGCCTCCTTCTATCTCGGCGTCGAATACGTCTCGACTTCGCTCAGTAAAGGCATAAGGTTTCCCAATCGGGCTATAGGTTGTGAACAAGCTCAACACGATCATGAAGTCTATGGCAAAAGTCGCTGGTATCGCCGACAACCTGAGCAACCACAGCGCTCGGAAAGCGTGTGTACAACGCTTGTTAGACGCCGGTGTCCCCCTAACAGTACAGCAGCTCAGCTGAGTGGACATAAAACCTCTACTACCTTGAATAGATATGCTGTCACCAACGAAGATCAACAGCGGCAAATGAGTAACATCTTGAATGGGGTTGACCACAAATTCGATCCGAGGCCGAGTTCATCGCCCGGCGGTGGCAGTCCCCGGGTTGGTGGGTACCCATGCTTGTTACCCAAGTTTGAAAAGTACCCCCTTTCCTAGAATATTTCTGAGAAAAATACCCCCTATTAGTGGCAAATCTGGGAGAAATTAGCTGTTAAAAACATACCCTTATTTTCGAAATCTAGGAGGTTAGTATGTTGACTTCCAGGGTTGACCCTGGAAGTTGACTTTGTATACATGTACATACATCACAAATGTTTGTCCTCACCTGATTTTAATCACATTCATACACAATCATCTTCCTTATCCGTTTGGATCTGGAGTTTGGATCTTGGCATGTATACGTCATATGCACATACAAACGTACGGTACTGTTTTTCATTTTCTTTGTGAGTGAGACTAGACCAGATTTAGTGTCCTAGGGAGATTATGAAAGGACTACCCCTAATCTCGGAGGCTACTCTGAAAAAGTACCCCTTTTTCTCGATTTCACGGACCTAGAGTCTCCGAGATGACTGAAGAAAAACACCCCCTTTTCCGTGAATGTGGTAACGCGCATGGGTACCCACCAACCCGGGGACTGCCACCACCGGGGTTCATCGACAAGCGGTAGCATGGTACCCATGTCCGCCATGGCCAGCAACGCAAGCGATAGATCGGCCACTGAGATTAATGCCGGGGTGTAGCCAGCCAGTTGAAAACCGTATTGCCTGAGCTGTTTCCAAACACTCAAATCACCGGAGCAGGAAACAACACTTCACAGCATCTTTCTTCGGCAGATGTCCGTACACCGTCTAAGCGACGCAGACCAACCATGCTGTACTCGGACTCTGATTCTGATTGCATGTAAGACTTAATTTTCGCGCACAGTTTTGAAGTTTGAGTCGTTTGAATTTTTATTACCAGTTGATCTTGTTACTCTTCATGCCAATTTTGTTCACATGTATAATAATATTTTAGATTTCTGTCCTGAAACATGTTTGTTTGTGTCTGTTTTTTGTCTTATTCGAGATGGAAATACAGTGATAGAGTGAACTCTGCATCAAAATGTTTGTATTGGGTTCTGTCATATTGTGCAAATTGTATGAATGTGTAATAAGGTAGAATGTAATAAGGTAGAATGTGCCGTGGGACATATTCGCACTTTCAAACTTTTACAATTCTTATCAGATTAACCACTTAAGGTGCTCATTCTAAAGCTCTTTATATGAAAATATATTCGCCGTATCAGTTTTTCGAAAATCGAAAATTTAATTTTTCTGCACAGGGTAAACAAAGGTACGGCGGCCATTTTGAATTTCAAATGTCGGTAAATCTTGGACAATTTGTTTCTCTAATATCGACATTTGCGTGATGAACCCCGACTTTTATTCTCTACTTTGAAATACAATGGCTGAGAGATCCCCTGAGAAAAATTTGACGAAAAGTTTAAGTATTTCACTTTCGAGACACATGCTACCTTAAGAATGCAAATATAATAAAATCAATCATACCAGTCGAACGTGTCCATTTGCCTAGTTTATCGCACTATATATGAAAACAGAAGGACGTTTGAATTGCGGGGGAATAAAATGTGTAGTTGCATGTCTCAGTTGGACATACTAAATCGAATACTGGTTGTTTTCACGAGTTACATGATGACTTAACAATGAATAAAATGTTGGTTTTTTGTTTTTTGCTGGACATTTTTATGAAGGCCGTAGTACTTATTCTTGTTAAGTGCATCGTCTGAATAGGTCACCATTTGCCTTGACTGGCATACAAAAAGGCTTATCGGTTGGTTTAATATGGGTCAATAAATTTCTAAGTAGACTGAGGAAGAGCGGGTGAAGGGACTGTAGACAAGCATATATTCTGTTTGTGACTTTGTCTTGTTTGTTCTACACGGTTCTCGTATGTATTTGTGTTTGTTTTTTCATATTTTGCAATTCTTAATCAAACTAAATCGTGTGATAGAGTTATTGAATGTGTCATAAGTGAGATAAATAAGGATTACTCGTGACAGCTGCTTGGCAGGGTAAACAGGGCATTCAACAACAGCTCTAATAATTGGTTGCTTCAATCGTGCCTTCAGGTTTTTTTTCAAGCAATTCAAGTCATGAAAACGCTTTTGTGTATTTGAGTCTGCAAGCCTTTATTGAAAATCACCACCCATGACGTCAGAATACCTTAAGAGATAATTGTTGAATGCATAGCGCATTGTTCGAATGAAACCGCGCCAGACATGAGTCATGTCATATTTGCATATGGATCGACTTGCTAAAACATGACTCGGAACATTTAGTTTTGTTTTCGGGTGAGTTCATCCATGTTGATGTGAATTCATTTCACAAAGTCTATCACATTATACTCATGCACATGGAGCACACAGTTGCATATCATATGTGGGTAAATCATTCTGAAATATTGAATCAAGTCCTCGTTCTTTTCAGTCGCTCTCTCCCTAACGTATTCAACACCCCTGCAGTGAAATGGTTTAGACTGATATGTTAAAAGTAGTCACCTGCCGATCTTCTGAGGACGACCTGGTTTGACATTCCAGACCGAAAGATTCGTCGCTCCAGGGGTAGGTAGCGTTGTGAGCGCTGTCGAGTGGCTGATCTTTCAGGTTATTCAACGACTTCAGTCAAATTCACATTTAATGTGTCACAAGCCTCTGCAGACTGTGTGTGGTGCATGCTTGGATCTGTGTCAGGAGCCAATGATAGCAGTTGATTCTGCTGATTAATTGCCGTTTGCCGATCCGAGTGAATATCAGAGCTCGTTTGAAGCAGACTTTTCTCTTGGGACAGAAAAAGAATACCCTGTCGCCTAAAAGAGTCTCCTTGAAAATAAACGAAGACAAAGTGCAGACTAAAATACGTTCTAGATCATAATTTATCTATATTTCCTAAACACAAAACAATTTTATTGAAACCTAAGTCTGTAAGGAAATTTATAGGCACGCATAAATTGTGTAATACTAGTATGGTCGTGTTTATTCCTATACGTTTATTGTTTGTAATGTGGTTGTCTTTGCTATCCCGGTGACTCGCACGCACATAAGGGTGAATGGTAGGCCTACTCTGTGATTCGTATTACTCGCACAACGGTCCAGTAATAACGAACATACGGGTGGTACACTATAATTTGGTTAGTTTAATAACAATATCTAGAAAGTCGGCTTTGACGTGGTCCAACACAGTCAAACAGTTTTGGATTCTCACTGTTGTCAGTACGTTAAAGTCTCAGAGCACCTATATCTCTGTGTCTAAACGAAGGAGGGCGAATGATTGTGTCTCTCTCCAGAAAGTTTAATCATTTCAAAAATCTGTATATTGACATGACTTTGGTATGCATCTATAATTTATTAAACATCGGTAGGGGAGAAACGTCGCTCAAATCTTAGGTGCAATGTCAAACAGGATGAAATGATCTATCATCTTTGCTAATGACATAAGCAGTTGTTAGAACAATAGAAGTAACGGTTATCCGGTAAATCAACATTCACGATGCATCAAGTGTAGAGTTCACTGTCGGTCAGAGTCATTGTCAGCCGTCACAACTAAATTCAAAGGCTACAATTCTAAGCAATCGTCGGGCAATACCACAGTAGAATGGTCACGACACTGCACATCGTAAGTCTTGACAACAGGGAAACCGCTATGATACGGAACAGCGGGTCTAGAATTTGTCTAATTTTCTCTGTCTTAGTGAAACGTGACCTGACGTTGAAAATAATATTTTCGTATCTTTCTGAGACACGCATGCTTGAAAGATAATCTAATATTTATTGAACAAAAAACAGGCCAAAAGCAAGCAATAGTAAGAATTTTGATTTCCTTTTTAACGTTGCTAAAATGTAAGAAATACTGGCCTTGTATCTAACATGGCAAGACATTTCGGAAATATGACAGATGATGAACATTTAGTTTAAAGGTTTTATACCTTCAACGTTTTTATGTCCGTTGTAATGTACCCGCAGATTATCAAAGGGGTACGATAAGGCGTTTATCTGCGATGTCGTATGTCAAATTTGGTAGCCACTTGCATCGGCAATCCGCAAAGATATCAATAGGATAATTTGAAGAGAGTGAAGTGTTACGGAATGTCTAATAAATTTTGAGCGTATTCGTCAACTGCAATACAAATATTGTTTCTGTACGCCAAAATCAATTATTATTTATGGCGAGCGAACATATTAAGAAAATATGAAGGCAGGAGATGTTCAACTCTAATCTGCCTCTCGTCTACGTGGTCATCACTTTACCCAAAAAGCAAAACCAGCGACAAAGACAACAAAAATTATCACCTTTACCACCGCTATCATCATCATCATCATCATCATCATCATCATCAGTAGCAGCAGTTACTGGAGTATCAACTTATTTCCGACGTGCACATTTTGAAGTGCCAGATGTCGTTAAGAATTTTATTTATTGACACCTTTTTATGCGTTGAATTTTATGTTTAAAAAAAAATGCTATTGTAATTTGGTCTGATTCAATTTGAGAATGACCAACCTTTCCGTACGTTTTTTCGATACAATAGTCATCGAGATAGAGAGCTATGAAGATAGAAGCCTGTCGTGTTCGATTTACAGAACATCCAATTATAACAGGTGGTATTGCGAATGAGAAGAGCGACACTAGTGACAATAGCCTGGAGAAGTCCTGTGTGGCTATTGGCACCCGGGTGTCAATAGACTCATATATACACTATTTATGGCTGGTTAGAGATAGAGCATTTAAAATAGCAGCGTGAGCGTCGCAGACGAATCTACTAGCTAGGTCGAATCTACTAGCTTGGTTACGTCAAAGATATTAATTACAAATAAGCTTGCAATTTTCGGCAAAAATATTGTAAGAGGGGTGTCATATTGCCCCTATACAGCGCCACTATACACTGCCTCAGTAACAAATGGGTGTCAACAGTCAACCGGTCATGTATTGGCTATTGACACCACTCTTATTTTTTCCCCGATTGGCCACCCAATCTCAGCTTAGTGATTCTGCGCAACATGTATTCTATTGCGCAATCAAAAATTTCTTTCTATACATCCTCTGTATTCATCATATTGCAGTCCCTATGTGCCAATGCGGGCCGCCGGGTCAACGTGTGTCACTAGCCAACTGGCGTTGTATTTGGCTATTTGCACCCTTCTGTTTTGTCGCTAGTTAGCCTCATCGTCCAAACTTAGATGCACATTATTCTTTCAATAAGAAAGGGGTATCAACTTGTTAAAAACAAGAATTGGACAACGTAACTCTCTTTGATTCCGAAATGATTCGAGGAGGGTTAGCGGTGTCAATAGCCATATAGGGCAGCTCAGGTTATTGACACCCGGATGTCAATAGACACTCCGAAAATTAATGGCGGCCACTTCAGATGACTTTGCATGCTATACCCGTTCACTTCTCTACAACCAAGCATACTACATAGCAGCACACCTACGTGTCGCACCGTTCAAAGTGTTTTCCACAATTAATTAGCGCCATGTCGAGTGCACAGCGTAACGGTGCATGGGAAAGCACTGACTGTCAGGACAGTGCCAGTGGCCAAGAATACAGTCACCGTGATCGACAGCGAATGGCTGCTGAGACCGACGCCGCCATTGCAAACGTTCGCGCCATGAGTCCTTCCGCATTCGCAACAGGTCACCTGCCCGACCACAAGGACGACGAAGTCAAGCCAAATACTGACCAAAGTTGGCATAGTGCTTCCAACTCTTCTGACGAGAAAAACAAGCCAAAGTAAGTGCATTAAAGTCAGTTAAATTGAGGCGACTAGAATAAACTTCAGGTGAAAGCTTTTATCATAAGCTGTACCATATACCATTAGGCCTACAGCTGAAGAATGCAGCCCTGAACGAAGCTCACGCTCAATATGCCCTTTTTACGCTGAACCGACAATTAGGCATAATTAATTTCCCATAGGCTACTACTGTGGCGTTGAGCTCAATTTGCTTATTTTAAGACATTCGGCGGCCCAAATCATCTTCACAGGTGTTTATAGGTCAATGTAAGCTTGACCACTGGTGAATTTTACGCGTGGGCAAGTCCAAGAAAATTTTGAGATAGCGGTGAAAATAGCGCCCTCAGTGGTGTTTTGGACAAAATTCGGGCTCATCGTTATGATTTCTATGGGCCTTATAACTCCTCATATTACTACAAAATGCTACAGCCGTCATCCACAACAGTCTGCATTTTGATTCAAGCAGAAAAATATCTTTACAAAATTTCAAACCTAACAAGCATACATGCAGGTATCAAAGCTTGAAGGTCAGCACCATTTTTCTTCCTTGCCCGGAAGTGAAATAGTGGTCGTGTGCAAGCTATTAGTTTACATCGCTCTCGTTGTGTTCGTTACAGCGTTAGACTTCTCAGTGAAGTGCTGACTCTAGCGGACTCTGCTCAAATATTAATTTCAAAGAACTGGGAATATATTTCCATAAGTTGTTCCCCATAACTCCCATTGTTTGGTTTATACATAAACTGTGGGTTTACAGGACCAACAGAAGGGGAACCAACAGAGTTCTTCATGACATTTGCAATATTGACAATGTATTATTTATAATGTATGTCAGCAGCGGAACAACATTCTGGATATTGATGAAGTAAAATTTCGAGCCGTTGTTAGACAATTGTTTGAAATCTTGAAAGTTGAAGCCGAATAACAACGGGCATTTCATTGTTTAACGAATACAAGAAAAATACACCACAAAGAGCGACACCAACATGTGCGCCCGAAAAGACTTTGGTTTACGTGTGTGCACTCATGTAATTTGGTATGTCCACCTGTCCTTTAGTATTCTCGTTTAGGAAACTAGATAAATGTGCAGTCATGATTTGCAATAAATTCACCAATTGTCCTTTGAAATCTAAGGACGCAGGAAGTTTTACGTTCAAAACAGTAATTGATCATGTCTTCTGCCATTATTACGGATTCTCTACCATTGCAAACAGACACGAGCACAGGCAATATACCGCCCAAAGGCACTTGTTAAGAGAAGTGGTAGGGGTGTGAAGCCGCAGGTATAAAACCCAGGCCCATTTAAGACCTAAAATCCCGTTATTTTAGGACCCTATTTTAGACCTTTGTTTACTCTAGGAAAAAGAGCAAGCTCGCAAAAAATACTGGGCTTCATTGAATCCTGCAGACTATTCTCGTTTCTCGCGTAAGCGTGCTGAATTTAAATTACTTCGTAATTCTATTTACGAAGACTACTTACTTGAACTGCAAAATTCAATCAGCGCAAATAGTAAACGTTTTCACTTCGCAATTCTATTTACGAAGACCACTTACTTGAACTGCAAAATTCAATCAGCGCAAATAGTAAACGTTTTTGGTCTTTCGTTAATAGTAAGCATAATACTAGGTCATCACCCTCTACTGTTAATTATAAGGGGACTCTGGCCGAAAATTCAAAAGATATTTCTGAACTTTTTAACCATTATTTTCAATCCATTTTTACTAAAGATAATGTGACAGATTTACCAGAATGTAATCAGTACTCTTGCAATGTTCTTAACACTTTCGACATATCAGCTGATCAATTACTAGCTGCATTGAAAGAGATCAAGCCGACGAAAACGTGTGGTCCTGATGGCATTTCAGGAATTATTTTAAAGAACTGCGCTGAAGAGCTGTCTGTTCCTCTTAAAATTACATTGAATAGGTCTTTGCAACAAGGTGTTTTTCCAGCTATTTTCAAGCGGGCAAACGTTGTCCCTATTTTTAAAGCTGGGGACCGAACTGAGGTTGGAAATTACAGACAATATCCCTTTGGCCCTTATTCAGTAAGAATTTTGAGAAACTAGTGTACAATAATCTTTTTAATCATGTTAAATCTGTCATATGTGAAAGCCAACATGGGTTTTTTCAGCGGCCGTTAGACCACGACAAATCGGATATCTTATATCAATTATATCAGCTCAGTGATAGACAAAGGAGGGCAGGTTGACTCTATTTACTTGGATTTTTCAAAAGCTTTTGACTCGGTCGACCACACATTATTAATTCTTAAACTTCAGTCATATGGTATATGTGGTAATCTGTTAACCTGGCTCTCCACACATCTTGAATGTCGTTTACAAAGGGTAGCTTTTGACGGGGAACTGTCATCATGGGGACATGTCACATCAGGTGTACCCCAAGGGTCTATTTTGGGTCCGCTCCTTTCTGTACTTTTTATCAATGACATGTCTGAATGCATGAACAATGCAAATTTATCTTTGTATGCTGACGATTCCAAGTTATTTATGGCCATTACTGATCTGTCCGATTGCATCAAACTACAACAAGATATCAACCAGATTGTGAAGTGGACGAGCAAATGGAAGTTGTCATTCAATGTTAAAAATGTTTATGTATTTCATTCACTATTTCCCTACAGATATGCTAAGCAAACTATCTTGACTCGCACCAACTTTGTAAAAGAACTTGGTGTATTTTTAACAAGTAAACTTAACTGGAGTATGCACATTAAACATGTTGTTTCAAAGGCTTTTAAAATGCTTGGATTTATCAAACGTTCTTGTAAATATTTTAATACTATCAAAGTTTTAAAAAAATTGTATGTATCCTACGTCAGAAGCCACGTTGAATACTGCTCACCCATCTGGTCCCCTCATCAATTATATTTAATAAAGAAATTAGAAAGAGTTCAAATAAAATTTATCAAGTATCTTTGTTTCCGTTCATTGATGGCTTACTCAAAGGCTCTGTATAGTAACCTATGTTATGAATTTCGCCTTCCCACATTGGGGACCAGGCAAAATTTTTTAGACACTCTTTTTCTTTATAAAATCCTTCACTCAGTTTATAGTGTGCCAGATGTTCTTGCACAGATTCATTTTAACGTTCCTGCTTTTACATTGCGTCGTGCTGTTCTTTTTAGACCAATGTCAGCACGTAAAAATATCTTGAAACTCATTTTTATCACGATCTCAGAATATTTTAATTCTATCTGTAACAAGGAAAATTTAGATATTTTTAATAACTTAAGTAATTTTCTTCATGGATTATGTAAGATCCTTTTTTCTGAATAATTACTTTTTTCTGGATGTATTTCTGTGTATCTTTCGCTGTGTTGCTGTTTTTTATGTGAATTCTCCTGTCTGTTTGTTTGTTTACGTTGTAACTGTTATATATTTTTCGTTTTTGTATTATATTTTTATTTTCAAACGAACCTGTTATTGGGGCAACCTGTTGGTTCGAGATTAAATAAAAATTAATCTTTGGTCAAAAGTCATAGTGTCAAACTTTGCAACACGTTAAAGGGTAAAGAGCAAGTATTTGCATACTCGAGTTACGAACAAAGCCTACCACTTTACGGCATTTCGACCTATGTTGTTGCTGGCCAAGCCATGATTTCCGAAAATCATCATGGAAATACCAAAAAACTTTGGTGAAAGAAAATGTCTTTCATTCTCACCAAAATTACCAGTTATCTGCAATTACAATCTGTCTTGTATTTTTCAAAATTTCGATTCACAAAAAGCCTCGCCGTTCCTCCGTAAAGCAATACTAGTTCATGTGGCCATGGTTGACCTGTAATGATAAATACCAGGAGTAGAAGAGCCACTTTGTTAGGATATTTTCTATTTGGCAAAAACTGTCCCTACAGGAATTTCTGATAAACCAGTGACGATGTTTAACAACAGTCGATATTTACTTTGGCTAAAGCCAGGGGTCACTTTAATGGTTCCCCTGCCACAGAAAGGATATCGATGCATATAGAGTGCAGCTCAGAACCCTGCTAGCGAGACGGAACGGACAGTCTGAGTTTAAATTCGTTCTGTGCGGTACTCAAAAATAAACCCCATTTTATCCTGGTTTACAGATGAATAGATACCCCATATTAGACCAAGTTGCTGAAATACCCACCCCATTGTATGGCACGTATACATATTGGCAAGTAATGGAAGTGCCCCGAGATATAACGCTAAAGAACAGTGTCAAAATTGCATCAATAAAAAGCCACTGTAGAAGGCTGTAGCGTTTGGAATGCAATAACTGACGTTGAATGATATATTATACATTACATTTTCAAAATGTGTTTGACTGTTATGACATTCACCTTTTGACCTTTTCTCAGAGTAATTAGCATCAACACACTTTTCAGTTTGTTAAAAAAAATTACTTAAACATTTTCTGGTTTGTTTAGGCCAAGTGAAACATTTGTTGAATTCAGTACGACAAAACTATGTAAATTGTGATGTATTAATGAGCAGAGTTCCGAAACTTAAACCAGAAACGCACTCAAGTGACTCGAAGATGCGAATGTGACTGAAATTACATGTAGCAGTGCGATCTTCATTTTAATTCTCTACGAGTTTGGTATTGTACTATTCACCAATAATAGCCTTATTATATTCGCCATGCAACGGCAGCTTACAATGGTTGTGTTTCTGTTGAAAATCCTATTCATTTTACATTTGGAGGAAATGGAAATCAAGACATTACAAGGATATTCTGCGGAAGTTCAATTCCTTGTATGTACCTCTTTTCAATAAGCCAGAGACACTCTTCATGACAGCCGCCCCTCAATCAGCCATGTGCTTCACACGATGGACCTATCCGTAAAATTTAATGACCAAACAGAAAGATAGTCAATTGGTATCTATATCCAATGGTTCCAAACGGACTGAGCAACGGCGTGCCTTTATGCATACATTTTCATTTGCGATCGTGCTCTGAAAAGTTAGTAAAGACTTTTACATAGATAGCTTTGTTTTGTTTGTTTTCAAGAAAGAATATGGGAAATAAGGCGTTGATAGTCAACCACAGTTGGGGAGGTTCAATCCAGGGAGGAGTGACTGATTCTGTTCATCTATTAATCCGTCTACTTCGTCAACTTGGTTTGTCGGTCTACTGCACCGCTCTCACAGCAACAGAAGCAGAAATCAAGGAAGCCAAAGCATTTGGCGTTGAGCTCATAGTGCCATCACCGATTCGAAAGTTCAAAGCCAGAAATGACACACCTGATTCTGATTGGCTGTATCGCCACAAAGAGTACTTCTCAGATTTGAAAGAGTTGGCAAACGTCAGATTCGTTTTTGGAATTGGAATGGTAACATCAGAGGCGGCCTTCGAAATTGAACGAGACCTCTTCCCGAGAGCAGCATTTACTTGATAAATCTGTTTGACAGCAATCGTGTCACCCCTATCATTGCTAACTGCTGTGAGTCGGATCTTGACCTTCGCTTGGAAGACTTAACGAAAGAAGGACAAGATGCCAACTCTGTCTTTTCTGTTGGAAGAAGTGTCTTCAGAAAGTACAAAAAACTGTACCGCTCGGCGACGAAAGAGATAAAACACTTCAGATTATCGCCAATGGTAGATAAAAATGACTTTAAACTTCCTTCTCCGGAAGCCCTCGAGGATGACGAAGACTTCCAAATTTTGTCCGTGTTCCAAGAACATGAACTAGGAAACCTTAAGAGTGACAGCGTTATAGTACAGGCCATGAACTCGGTAGCTGTCTCCTTTTATGAATATGGGAAATCACCACCAACATGGAAAATTTTAGGAGTTCCAAAGCGATGTGAATCTGAACTTCGCAATCGTTTGAATTTACATTCTAAATTAAATGTTGTACTTGCACGAATGCCTTCAGACAAAGGACTTAAAGATGAGCTTTGTCAGTGCCACCTTGTTCTTGTTCCTCCATCATCTATACATTATGTCAATTTAACACTGGCAGCAATGTGCGCTGCAGTTCCTGTTATTATCCCCTGGGGTTCTCTTAGCCATGACTTAATTAAGCGACATTTGCATCACCATGAAAGTTGGCTTGTTGTCGACATGAACGAGTCTGACGCATTAAGGAAAGGGATCATGAAATTCCTAAGCCAGTACCATGTCGCCCTTAACAAAGCCAATAAAATTAAGGAGGAAGTATGGAAAAAGGTTGGCAAAGAGCTGGAAAACATCAATGAAACATTCCTTAACGAGGTGAAAGAAGATGCAGAGGTCATACATAGCGTTACATTACGAAGACAGAAGTCACCAGAGATAAAACAAGAGGGTATGACTATTCAAATGATTTTTCCTACTGCAAAGAATTTGAAAAACCCTTATGTTACCTAAGAAACAAATAAACTCAAATATTTCAAGCAGGTGAAAGGAGTGACAGGTTTACATATCCTCTTCTTTTAGGGTTTTATTTATTTCTATGAAGTTATTGCACTCATTTCTGCATTTACTTTTAACAATGGACTGCAAACGTCACCAACCCAGGCAATTTCTTGACAAATTTGTTAGACACACTGGTATCTATTCATCACATTATTATATTTTTATATCGTCATTATGGGTATTTTAAATCCAAATATGCCATTTTAGAAAAGAAAAAAGTATTAAAAAGATACGGCTTTAAATATCGTATGTGAAGGAACATGCAGGCATATATACATAAAATGTCTTATTGTTATTCGTACTTGTATAGGTCTTGAAGACAATAAAGGAAAGCAAACGTCACAAAACGAATCAAATATAAGTCCAAGGAAAAGGAAATTAGAAGGACGTGCTCCAGGTATGAGTAGAAGGACGGCATTAGATGAGTAATATTATATTCTGTACTCTTTTTATCACTTTTACCTTCTCGTGTCTATTTATAGACAGAGAAGGTATTAGAGTTGAAAACCAATATGCTGCTGTCAAGAACTTCCGTCTGTCAAGACTTCCGTCTGTCAAGATCCGTTGACGGCATGCCATTGTGATGGGTCATATCATAAACTGGTGGGGGTGTTCATGGCTCAGGTTGAGGTGTGGGAGAACGATTTTGAGCTATGACAAAAATTAAAAGGGACTTAGCAGCATAGCCACAGTGTTAAGCCTTTCTCCAACGTTTCTTAGTTGACTACAATCTATTACAGACTACTGAGCTGACGTTACGGGTACTCACTTTGTGTTTGCTCACTCTGTGAGCGCTAGTGTTTGGTACTGAGTTGCGT
>LD346619.1:18893-29967 GCA_001465055.1 Ptychodera flava
TGCCCCTACATCATCAACTATTTACCAACAACTCCATGCCAACAACCAATTACCTGACCTGGCCACACATTAGAGAAGGTACAGCGTCATTGACGGTATTTTTCTTGTTTAGCGTGTGTATAATTATGTTTGTTAGTGTTTTGTTGTCATTAGACCCTGCTCGTCGTCTTTTATTAACATAGCCAGCGTATAAATTTCCTCTTACCTTTGCAGGTGACATGAAAGTGAAGATGACAGTGACCGAAGTAGTTCCAGAGAGAGGAAGAACAGTCCAGGATGTTGAGAAGGACTTTTATAAAAGTGATGAAGTCAAGAAGAAGACGGAAGAAGTCGGTCAGTCGCTTGATGGACAACATGATGAGATGAACGTGAAGGGCATTGGGGATGGAAGTATTTCTTACACAATGTCCTGTCAGTCCCTAGATGCGCTAGAATGCCTGGTGCGACAATATGAGAATGGGAAACTACAGGATCTGATGGAAGATGAATTCCTATCAGATGAACTTCTCGATAAAATTGGGGCGTATTACCTCGCGATTGATGTAACCATAGACTATGAGGAGTATTTGATGTGCAGGAAGGAGCTAATCAAGATGTATGGTAAACAGTCATTATTACCATAAGACGTGACCTCTACATTCGCATCTTTGTCTATACCCTCCCCAAACCTTTGAAAAATCTTTCCGTAAGAAAATGTCTTATATATTTCAGCCGTTCGTGTAGATTGTATATCAGCATGCTTTTGTTTTAATTGCTGTGTATGGGTCTCTATCTCTTCCTTCAATGCTCAGACTGCATCTGATATTCAAATGTTTTGGATTATTTGTCCATTTGAACTTAAAATAAGCAAGCAGAACCAGCGCAGGTTATATTTCCCATGTATTTTTCTTTCAGCTCAAACTATGGTTGCCAACTTTTGACAGTGCACTGTACTTTTGTACCCTACAAAAGGGATAATCTTCCCAGGATAATCCATAATATCATGAATTGCCAATTTGAACATCACCCTCCTTACCGGTTGTAGACATTTTCAATGTCACAAAATAACCCAGTTGTGCAATATGACTTCATGTTTGGATTGTAACACGATTGAGTGCTTCTTTGACGAGTACTTTTCTTCTCATTTATGTATGTCAACATGTTGTCTTTCTTTAAAACCAATAATCTATGATATTTTAGCGACCTACAAATTCACTTATTCCTTAAACAATTGTGCAGGTTTGGCCTTTACAGCCCTGTGAATGTTCTTTCATATGAATGCAGGACAACCCTCTAAGACAAATGAGCAAGAAGAAGATACCGATAAAAGTCTACCTACCGAGTCACAGGAGATTGATCTCGACAATGTACCCACAAGAGTAAACAGAGCTAGAGACCTTCTAAGAGAATTTCAAATGGAGGGAGATACGGTGACTGAGACACAGATAAATAGGCTTGACAAACTTTTGCAAGAAAAGGAAAAGAGAAGAGAATTAGATCACCAGCAAAGTTTACAGGTTTCTGCAAAAGGCAAGTAATAAAGACAGGAAGAAGCAGAACAAGCCTAAAAATTATGATGATTAATCGTTCACTTACGGACATAGACATAAATATTTCCTAAATACACACCTACTTTAATATGTAACCGTTGAGTTCATAGAGTAGGGAATTGAGTAAATAAATGTACACATAGAAGATAGACACACAAACAGACAAACCTAGATGTATAGAGAAGTATAGGCAGATAGACCGACAAACAGATCGATAGATCGGTGAATGGGTGGTTTGATTGATAGGCAGAGAGATGGTTTGGCTGACGGACAAAAAGATAAACATTTTCATTCACGGACACACAAATCCATCCACCTATCCATCTATCCATCAGCCTCATCTCATCCAAAACATCCCATGCTTACATCTAAGCACCAATAAAATTCATCTCATAGTTTTTTAAAACCTTGTCTTGAAACAGATTCTTATCATGATTTTCAGCAAAAACAACTTACAGATTGCTCTTACTTCACAGAAATGACTGGTGTGCATCTGCTGACGGATGAAGAAATAACGGAGAAGAATGAAGACCTTGAGGCAAAGGTCAACGAACTTACGATAAGTAGTGGTTTGATAAGATCACAAAATAGAGACAGGGGTCGAGGAAGGGAAGTTTTACAATCGGCGGTGGCTGAGGAAGTCAGAGTAGAGGAACGTAAATTGAATACTTCTTTAAGTGAGTTCGTTTGTGTGAAGTCTGAGACAAGAAACTTTGTGACCAACTATCCTGAAGTGGCGATGAAAGCTGAAAAATTATCATCGTATGCAGATCATATTGTCCGAGAAGCAGAAATCCCTGAAGTAACAAAAGAACTATATTTGGATACAAGACGAGTTGAGAAAGGTAGGCTTAATGATCTTTATTGTCATCAATATTATCGTTTGTGTATCAGTATCGCATCGTCGTATTAAGGGGTAGACCCACCTTCCTTAAGTGATTTTTGTCATTTTTTGTTTTTTGGCAAATTGTGAATCCGTCTAATACTGCCTTTGAGTGGAGGATAAGTTTGAAACCATAGCAGCATACTTGGAAATGTGTTAGAGTTTAACAAAAATGAACATTGTAGGCCAGTTCACGTGCCGTGTTTTTCTTATGTCTTAACGGTTTCCAGATTAGTCAAGGCTATCTCAAGAGCGAGTAGATTACGTTAATTCCGTCCGGATGAGTGCGCATGCGTCCGTCTTCTTCCCAGCCGCCGGTAGGAAGTACGAGTATGTCGTGGCTACTGAAGGTAGCCGTCGATAGCAAAAGTATGGTCCACAAAAGCGAAATATCAAGCATATGGGAATTAGAGAACAGTTAAAATTGTCAGAGTTACAGTCCAGATTAAAACTCCACCCAGTTTCTGATGCGTTGAAAAGGCGTGAAAAAGTCGCAAGCGAGCACTGTAATGCCGACCGCTATGCTTACTCATTCAACACTAAACTGAGCTTCGAACAAAAACTGGTGATACATCTTGCGCACAACTGACAGGCTGCTCATTGTACACTGTAAAATTAAGTGTTCACGGATAGAACACCAATTAAACGCCTTTTTGTAACACTTTTTGAACGCGTCAAGACGTTCAAAAATTTAACACTACGTGTTCAACCAATGTTCAAATTTTGAACACATGTGTGCAGATTTTGAACACTCCGTGTTCATCAGACATTATATTGAACACCACGGTGTTCCATATCTGAACATACGTTGGACAATGTAATGTGTTCAAAAAATTGAACGCATTTACGCGTTCAAAGGGCTGTAACACTTTTTGAACGCATGGACGCCGTTCAACGATAAGTGTGTTAAAATACAAAAATTATTTCACGTAGTGTAAAATGTGAAAATAAACATTGGTACTTTGTAAAGTTTGTCACAGGAAAACACCAACGGTGTTAACACCTTCCTATCAAAACATAAACAAAAGAAAATACATAAACACTGTAGATCGTTTCCAAACAATATGAAAAAAGTAATGACAAAACAGGTTTTACTTAATTATTGCTGATTACGTTATATGTTCATACTTGTAAAAACGTACAAAAACATCTGTTCTGAAAAAGCTCAAAATTGGGCTTACTTGAATATATCATATTCTGATAATTTCTTATGTCTTAAAAATGTCTGAAATGTCTTTAATGTCTCAAAAATAGGAATCGTACTGGCCGTTTTGAAGAAAAAGCTAGGGATGTAAAAATTTGAGGACGATGCCACACATTCACCTATGGTATAAGCTCTGCGTCCTTAACAGCAAAGCTAAAAACAGAAACAAATCGAGAACAAAAGAAGTGTTGATCTAAAATACAAAATAATCTAAGATTTTGTAGCAGGCTATGATCAACTAAATATTACTGGAGCATAAGCCTTCAAAGACGTGACGTTTCCTGCATCAGATGCAAAGATGGAATGAAGAATTGAAGCAGAAAACGACAGAAAATTCAGAGCGAACATTTCAGAAAATTCAGAAATTCAGAGTGTACATTTTTCACTCTGAATTTTCTGTCGCTTTCTGCTTAAATTCTTCATTCCACCCTTGCATCTGATAGGGAGACTACACGTATTTTAAAGCTTATTCTCCAGTAACATTTAGTTGATCATAGCGTTCTACCAAAGCTTAGATAAAGTCAGAACAAAAATACAGAAACTTATCAAAATTCAGTTACTGACCCTCGAAAGTTTAAATCAACATTAGAGATGAGCTGAGGTTCTCAAGCTTGTTTCCAGAAAGTTACCTGTACACTCATCTTTTTCAATTTCTGTACCATCAGCTTCTGTAACAACTCTTCGATTTCACGTTAACCCAACTTTTCACATCCTGAAAATAATGCAACAATAGGTAACATGGCGACATGAGACTTCAAATGAAGACAAGGTGGCCTTATTAGGTCAAGGAAAAGCGGTGACTTTGGTATACGGTACCTCTTTTCGATACTGTTACAAAATTGGCTTCTTCTGGTCATCAACTGATGAAAAGTAAAAGAAAGGCCAACTCACATATGCTGAAACAATAGAGTGTACACTCTGCGATGTTTAACTAATGTTTTACATGCGATTGTGATTACTAAAAGACATGTGTTTAATAGCTGTGATTACGCAGCGGTAATGTGGTATATCGATCGCACTCGGGTCATGGGTCATCGCTACAGTTCTGCGGTGATGACCCTTAACCCGAGTGCGATCGATACACCATGGCCTAAAACACCGCTGCGTATTCACACCTAGTGTATGGTCTACCAGCTACTGAAAGAAAAAAGGTTTCTTAACGTATTTTAGCTATTCCAAAGTACTATACAAATAATTTCAAAGGATAATATTACAGATGCTTCAAAATTTAACACCTTTGACTATTTTTGCGAGAAAACTTACCCTTTCTGGTCTTCCTTCCGCACGATCACGACTTCAGCGTGCGTTTACAAGAAAAATGTCGCAACTTCCGTTTTGATGCATGACGGGATAAGAAAAGGCAGCAAACTTGAACACCAAGTGTTAAGGAGTAGAACGCCTCTTGCACGCCGATGTTAAAATTAAAACGTTCATGGTGGTTATCTGATTTTGTTTTCAAAATTTCAAAATTTCAACCCGTAATAAGCGTGTAAAATTATTTTGTATACTTCCTTTTTACTTTTAGACCGGAGATATTTTTCACTTAGTGGGAAATTCGTTACATCAAAATCCGTGTACGTGTGCCGGACAGCGAGGCAGTAGTAAATTTAATATAGCCACAGTAAAGTGAAAAACGCTAAAGATTGTTAATTGTTTTACAGTATTGTAAAATTTCTGTAATGCTGAGTTTTTGAACACTTGAAGGAGATGGTTGTTAACACTCCGTGTTCAGGTTTAGAACATCATTGTTAATAATATGAACACTAGCGTTAACAATATGAACACTAGCCGTTCAAATTTGAACACCGACATCTACACTTTGAACACGTAAAGACGCGTCTGGCGTCCGCTTTTTTTTCAGAGTAGTTTACGTTATTTTTACCTCGTTTTCCTATAACACGTATTTAATAAAACTGTTCCCATACAAAAAAATTAACGGCCGAAAATCCAAATAGTACGTCTTTGTCTTTACATGTTTGCCAAATAAAGTCCAGCATTCAAAATTAATCGCCGCCGAAAACCAAAACGTACATTTGTGTCCGCTAACAAGTGAGGTGGACTCAATGCAAAGTATAGTCTGACATTCAAAACTGACCCGCCCTGATCAAACTTGGCTTACTCCGAAAATCCAAAAAATTACGTCTTTTTCTGATGACAGTTTACATGTTTGTCTGCACCTAATGAAGTCCGACATTCAAAATTAATGCCGTTCCGAACTAATTGCGACTGACAATAAAAATGTCAGAACTCAGATTTTTTCTACGTATACAAATGCCCAGTGAAGTCCCGGCAACCAAAACTGTTCCCGCTTACGTTACGGTTTAAAGCATGCAATGAAGATTACGTTCCTGTACGTCACCACAAGTTTTCTATCTTTTTGTTGTGAAAATTGTTGCGACGTCTTTTTTTTCGACAGTTGAGCGAGCAACATTCCTGTCAGTAGAAATTAGAAAAATGCCAATAGTTCGAACTTTTATAGCGAGAAAATCGCGCCTGTGTCTGCTCTGCCCGGTTTGGAAACGTAAGCTTATTGTTTTGTAAATTATATGCCGGCACAAAGGGAACGTGATGCGGATAACGCACGTACACTCTTGCTATATTATTATTAGAATCATGCCGTGATTTACAATGTACAATGCTGACCTAGCATTTGTTTTTCAATCTGTACCGGAGCTTATCATAGAGCATAAATAATTTGTCTCGATCAACTGAACTGTTATTCGTGGGCTGCTCATGAAATGAGTCGAAGTCCCGGGTCGAAGTCAATCTCGATACAAAAGTATGCGATATTTCACAGCACAAATTTATGGCAGTATAGCTTAAAATCATTGCGATTGAATTGTTATTAGGTAATTATAAACTTATGCAGTAAATTTAATGAAACCAAAATTGAAAATAATAGAATAATTTCCATGAACTTGAAAAAAATTAAACGTTTCAACATATCAGAGAGCGCGATATTCAACTGTTTGACTGAAGTTTACGTATTTCATTACTTGTACAAAACTCGACCGTCGCGATTTTAGAATGACGCATTCAGTTTAATATCAGCGTGGTCACAGATTCACATCTGTTTTAGGTATTTTGTGGAGGGACCGTGACTCGCGAAGCCAAAACACGTAGCTTTTAGAATTGTTCGAGTTTCATGTCAGAATTGATTTATTTCAGTTTTTCGCCAACTGCTACTTTTTATCTTACTATTAGGAAATCGTTTTAGATACCAGATATTGTCAGGTGTTATATTTAGTTTAGCCTAACGATGGGTTCTAACCTGGCACAACACAAAGTTAGCCCTGCACTATAAAGTGCTGCTTCTGCTTCTACAGTGCAAAGTTAATACGTTAATTTGTGTTTAGCAAGAAGATTATCCCCCAGATTTAGCTCGGAATGACAGTTGTGTAAATGAAGTCTAACGCTTACACCACGAACTGGCCGTTTCAGTGTTTATTTTCTTCCAATTTTCACATCATGTATCATTTCATTCATACCACAAATTCAGACAATTGTGTAAAAAGTCGTATACTTCATTATGGGCTAAGAATTTACACCGAAAATGCGAGCGAACCGGAATGTTATCTGACTTTGTGCGACTCCAAGGGTCGCATGCACATTTCTGTAATTTACTCAGTTCCGGTTTTTCTTGCAATGTATGGCAACTTCTGGAGAGTGTAACTTGGCGCCACGTTGTCGGATTAGCCTTATCTTTGCACAGGTTGTAGTGAGTGACTGTTTCTTCAAAACTGTGTCTGAGAATTCCGATAATATTCCAGAAGCACAAGATATCGTGACAAACGTGGACAAAAGCCGTTAATTTATTCAGAATCCACCACTTCTCACTTTCACGTCTTATTGTGCAAAAACAAAGCGAAGTATCAAAAATCTAAGAAACGGTTTTTCCCACACCTTATCCTGCTATCGATTGCACTAAACGGCTCACCAATGGCCACCACCCTCTCGTACTTACACTTTTTTAAGTGAAAAAATAAAAAACTCACATTTTTGAGCAAAACAAACACACGCAAACAGGTTTTGAAATATTTTTACAAGTTTTATAATCTTCAATTGTGGAGCTACCCAAACATATACTACATGTCGGGTTAAAGATTACTTTTAATGGTGAAAATTAGGTTAAAGATAAGTGTCTGCGAATGTGGGTCTCCCCGTTGAATTTGTAATCGTCCATAGTCATCTATTACAACCTTCGTCATTCAAATTGAATTAAATCATTGAAAAAGCATTCACTTGATTTTTGTCAAGCGTGATCAGGGCTCGAAATCATCCTTTTCCCCTGGTGGTCCACTTGAGCTATCATTTTCTGAAGTTGGTAGCCCAGTGACAATGGCTGGTAGTCCATGCATATTTTAGTTTTAGGGATATATGTTTTCATTAACCAGACAAGAAAATGCTATTTTTCAAGATTCTACCCGTTAAGTGAATTTTGTAGTCATTTGATGTTAATACTTGCACACGTGCACCTTTAATACCTAAAGTAAACAGATTTAATGGACAACAGCAACTCTCAAAAGTTTGTTTACCTATTTACAACCTTTTTCACGCTGAGTTGTATGCATATTTTGATAGTCGTAATGGCAATGACCATGACCTTCTCAGCAGGTGAGACATACTGCAGCAACTAGGGCTAAAAATAGACCATCAGCTTTCTGAACGGAGGATGCATAATTTCCTAGTAATTGCGATTGATACATTATGATCAAAATGCAATGAAAATGCGTTTTTTCATAGGACATCATTTCCTGTGCCTGTCATTCAAGTAAGTCAGTCCGCAAATATTGAAACTTTGTTGCAAACCCAGTTGCAAAGTTCCATCGCACGGCTGCCTTCGAAATTTGCTTACCAAGGTCATAGTCGAGCCACAATAAGCTCGTCCTGAAATGGCATGCCAAGTACTGATAGAATTTCATGTCCCAGGCTTTGGTAGTCCGTGTTGGCTACAGCTTCATGGATTGTGGTTGCCCCAGGGAAAAGTTTGTAGTCTGTGGATGCGGGACTGATGTTAATTTCGAGCCCTGAATGATTAACTTGAAATGTATCAGAGACATCTCTGAGAATGGTGGCACGTGAATGGCCCATTAAAATATGAAAAAGATTAAAGAATAAAGAATATTGCTTTTAAACCTTGTTTTGTGTACGAGCCTTTTTCTCTTCTCTCGCCCTATTTGTGTGTTTCTTGCTTTTTTGCGTTAAGTCATGACGATTCAGTATTAATTACATATGCAGTAAGTAGTGCGTCCTCTCTTGAAGAACTTTTCATAAAAGGTTTTTGCCTTTACCTCCATACTGTTGCCGCGTGTTTATTTAGGGCTTTCAGATTATTGTATGGGGTATAAAACGGTCAACAAGAGAGGATGTACTACATACTGCATACATAATTACAGCCATCGCATCAGTGGTACGCCCAGCAATGTTGTTAATTACTCAGCCAATTCGCTTTGTGTTTTGCAACATGCCTAGACAATCTGCTGAATGGAACTCCATTTACAAAACCCTAGTGTAAATATCTAATGGGTCTGGCGATAGTGCTTAGCGTGATTGTGAAAAGTGATGCATCGATACGTTCTGGATCAAACCGTTTTATATAAGAAAATTGAATGAGATCAGAAGCAGGAATAAAACATGTATTATGGAAAACCAAGCCTCTTTATATGATTTGTGTTTATGTGTAGTTTTCACAATGTCTTTATTTTACTTACGATGGGAAAGTGGAAACGGAAAGTCAAGATTAAACTTCTTGTACCTTACTTGAACACGCTAAACAGCCCCACACAAAACAATTATGTTTCTATTTCAAATTGTGTACAGAGGAAAGACTAGTCAAGCATACGCAAGCGAGCAACACTCGGCCTACACTGCATTCATAAATTTATTTAGGTCAAAATACAGGACATAGACTTGCATCGACCAGCCAGACGTCGCAGTGAATAAATCTATGGAGGAAACATGAAAACTGAGCTCATCAACTCGTGTTTACACAAAATACATTCATTCTAGTGAATATGTGAGAGGGGCATTTACCTCAAAGCCCACATAAGATCAGATTGTCGTACAGTGCTAAACACTGCCACACTCGGTGATTTCATGAGAATCGTCCTTCATAGTGATGCGTTAGAGGAATTCAACTCTGCAAATGCAATCCAGGGTTTGTTTAATGGTAATTACTGAAGACGTCGGCCTGATATTTTACCATACGAATCAAGGCCGCCAGGGCGTGATCGCAATCCCAAACTAAATGATAACACTGACTTGAGCAACAACGTACTGTTTTCATGCACCCCGTTTCCCTTATGCACTTCAGAGATCAGATCATAACAGATCAATTTGTGTGTAATTACAAGTCTTACGTTATGAACGAAATTATTAAACACTAACATTCAACTGCACTGTCAGCCATATTTGTCAAGTTACTGAATCAAGCAATAAAATGCCCTTCAATAAAAAGTAAGATTTTCTCTTTATTATTTCAAAGAATAATAGAGGCTTAAAAATGCAAAGAGAAAGCTGTCGGGCCATCCAGGAAATCCTGGCCACCTCCAAAGGCTTGCAGATCACCCAGAGGACGGCAAGTCCCATCACTCTGCCACAACCTGTCACATATGCAAGAAGCCTCTCGCTTGAGACTGTGTCCGCAACAAATGCCAAATCACGGGGAGGTGATTTGGGATGGCCCAAAATACTTGCAACCTCAAGCTGCGGCTAAGCCCCAAAACCACAGCCATACCGATCGTCTTCCACAACCTCTGGGTCTATGACCTGCATCTATTGTTGCAGGCTGTCTCGAAAGTACAAGGCAGGATCACCTGCATACCCAATAACACAGAAAAATATATCTCCTTTCACTAGGACAGCTCCAGTTCATCCACAGCACCTGGTTCCTGTTGACCTCCTTAGACCGCCTAAGGCCTTTTGCATAACAGCGAAGTACGAGCCCTGCTAAGAGCGACACGCCCTCTCTTGCTGCAAAAGCGTGTTCCCCTAAGGGTATATGGATGACTGGGAGTGCTTCACTGAGCCCGAGCTCCTGCCAAAAGAGGCCTTCCACAGCAAACTCTCTGGCTCAGGCATCGAGGAGAGTGACTACGCTCATGCTAAAGAAGTGTGGGAGACCTTTGGCTGCCACACCATGGGGGAACTACCATACCTTTACAACTGCACAGACGCCATCTTCCTGGAAGATGTGTTCAGTTGCTTCAAAAAGACAAGTCTGCATCAGCATGACCTGAACCAGGCCCACTACTACACCAGCCCAAGTCTTTCCAGGGACACACTTCTGAAAAAGATAGGGGTCATGCTAAATCTGCAAACAGACTACGACCAGCACCTCTTTGTCATTATTATTAGGGGCCCAAGCCTACCGGCTGGGCCCCTATTGGTTTCGTAGGAGTTCAATATTCTTCTTCTTCCTCTTCTTCCGCCGCGTTTTTTGCCCCTCTTGATCTCAGG
>LD346619.1:42601-57643 GCA_001465055.1 Ptychodera flava
TTTACTGACAAGAAATTTGTGGTAATGTACAAACCTAGTACAATTCAACGTTTCTATTCACTCTCTGGATTTAATTCAATGATATGCCCCTACTTGAAGTATCCCCTATTTCATCCTATACAAGGAGTCTTTCTCAGAATTCAAAAACAAAGTAACATAGAATTCATCCCTAAGAATTAAGAGCAGATGATTCTCCCTTCAGATTCATACCTTAAGGAGAATATATCACATTATTGCATTCATACTATAGATTGAGTCCCCTCCCTTAACCCAAAATGTATCCATAAGTTAAATGGATGAGTTGCAACACTTATAGATTATAGCACAGATACAACCATCATGAGGGTTTGTAGATTGCACTTAAAAGAATTATTGTAAATGTTATTTTATAGCCATGACATCTATGTAAAGTGCTATTCTTTCAAGTTATTCGAGGTTGATGTAATGAAGTGTAGTGAAATGTTTTCACAATTTTCATGTATGTTTCAGCAATTCACTGTGTAATGTTTTTAAAGAATACTTCAGTGGATTTAAAATTGATCTTGCTTATAGGTAGTTTGACAATTTGAAAAAAAATCTCCTGATCAATATTTTTGCAAATGCATTCTAATCATTCTGTTTGTAAGGCTTGTAGTTGTATATTTCAGACACTTTCTATAGTTTTTAAATGTATGTTATTCATATTTGCAAATGAAAACAAAGAAAGAAGAGGGCATATTTTCTCCCTTTAAACTTCAAATATTGAATTTGAAATTGAACATGACAGATCAACAGTTTGTTTTGTTTTTAAATTGCACCTTTCATGTCTTTTTACATGGTATGATGGCAAAAAAACAAAAAAAACCAAAACAGTTTCTGGTTTATCTTTTGATATGCAATAAAACCAAAGTCAATTTAGTTCATTTGAACTGATTCAGTGGTTGGTTTGAAGTTATTTGATGATGTTTATATGTAAACATTTGTTGAATGAGTAAGAATGTTCGTTTGTTTGTGTGCTTGTGTGTGTGTGTGTGTATGTGTGTGTGCATGTGTGCATGTGTGTCCCCTTGTCCCGAAGGCCAAAAAGTGGGCCCTGCTGCCCCGAGGGCCACCTAGGAAGATTGGTCTTTGTCGATGAATGAGATCACACTTTCCCTGTTTATGGATTCCCTCCACCCCTCTCTTTACCCTTTGAAGGCCCCTCAGCCCCTGGGGCCTTATTTTGCCCTCCCTCTGTCAAGAAATGAC
The DNA here is from genome assembly GCA_001465055.1 of Ptychodera flava. NCBI lineage: Eukaryota > Metazoa > Hemichordata > Enteropneusta > Ptychoderidae > Ptychodera > Ptychodera flava. Next base: position 43,829 of record LD346619.1, read on the forward strand.
AACATCTTTGTTTTGTTGTTGTTGTTGTTGTTGTATGCCTCCCTGACATTCCAAATAATGAAACAGCAATAGACTTCCTCTGTTAACGTTTGTGCAGTTTTTCAAATTAAATCAAAGACATGCTCTGCAAGACAAATATATATATTTATTAGACAACTGAATCAAACATGTCAAAAGTATCAAAAGTTTTCACAGCTTTGTTCTTCCTCTTTTAACTTGATCGGTTAATATATCACTATTCATCGTTTTTTCCCCGTAGCGATTGCTTCGATAAATTGGAAAAAACAAAAACAAAAACAAAAAGCAAAAAACAAACAAAAAAAAACACTCCCCAAATCTTGGACCATTTCAGGTAAAATCTATAATTATCAGGAGGGTAAATAGGATTAACTTTTTTCTTTACTTGTGTTGGCAGAATGGGGACCTATTCCATCATTTAAATAAGTGTCTGTTTGAAACATTTCCAAATTTCTAATAGAGGTAAATGATTCATTCAAATGAACCTATAATTTCTTGGCTGAGGGGAACATCAAAGAAAAAAGGCCCTCGGGGCAACGGGGCCTTAATAAAGTCCTGCAGGGCCTATACCAAAACAAGTATAATCCAATTCAATGGCCAGGAGAACTCTTTTAATTTGGCCCTCGGGGCAGGGGGCCTACTTTTTGGCCTTTTGGTCACAAGGGCCATGCACATTCACATACACAGACACAGTAACAAATCAACACCAAGTCGCTAAAGATTCATTTCAACTTTAAATAACAAGGAGCTGTAACTTTTAATGATTTTCCCCTTCAGTATTAAATTGTTTTTGGTTAATGACAACTACGGTTTCTGTTTTAATCCTCAACGCAGTGGTATTGGGATACAGAGTGATGAGCTTATCAGCTTGGCTGCTACATGTGTAGACCGCACTGATACCGTTAGCAATTTTTTTTTTGTTACACTAACATTTTACATTTCACATGCAGACGATTTGTTAACTGACTAAACTGTTGTAGTTTCAGTATGCTTTTGCAAAGTGGAACAAACGCTTGCCCTTTTTATTCCGTTCACTTTTATTCATTGGATACGGCATTTCTGCATTATAATAATTAGAGTTAGAATGTTCGTGCTGGAAAAAAAAAGTTTGGCACACTTTACACACTGCCTTCAAAACAAAAAATAATCCAAGAATTATATTGATTGCACAATACTTTAATCTTAGACATTTTCATTTTTTAGTGTGTAAAGTGTGCCATTTTTTGGCGAGCATTTTCAAATGTATTCATTTAGTTAGATATCTAATAAAAATAATAATTGTTATTGTTTGTTCTTGGCCTTAAGAAATAACTGTATCCATTTAACTTATGGATACATTTTTGGTTAAGGGAGGGGACTCAATCTATAGTATGAATGCAATAATGTGATATATTCTCCTTAAAGTATGAATCTGAAGGGCGAATCATCTGCTCTTTATTCTTAGGGATGAATTCTATGTTAGTTTGTTTTTGAATTCTGAGAAAGACTCCTTGTATAGGATGAAATAGGGGATACTTCAAGTAGGGGCATATCGTTGAATTAAATCCAGAGAGTGAATAGAAACGTTGAATTGTACTAGGTTTGTACATTACCACAAATTTCTTGTCAGTAAAAAGTATTATTCAGTGAGAACGGAACAAGTGATAGTCTGGTCCTCTATTTTTCACTTAGTGTAGCCTATATTACGATATTGTGCTCTTTTTTCCATAATTAAGCTATTAAGTAGCAGAAGCTGTACTTGCAGACCTTTTCTAAACATGTTGACATCAAACCAAATCATATCAATGAAAGAAGAAAGCTTTGGGTAAACAATTTCTTAGGATTAGCAGTGTATTTATTTTTTCTATATTTAAAAGATCTTGTGTGGGGTTGGGGTGGGGGCTTCAATGTAAAGAAAAAAAACAGTAATAGAAATACGGTTGTCCAAGTGCATGGTGAGATACCACATACTTCACAAGTTGACATGATTTCCTCATACAGCAGTTGACTTTATTTCTTCATGATGACAGAAATAAAACATAACCTGAAAGGTACCTTCTAAGTATTGAACCATAGTTCTGCTTTCAACTGATCTTCAAATAATATTCCATGCCCTTTTCCTACTCTGTGACCCAAGCATTGTTTCTCAGTGACAATTAACTACTGTATCTTTCAGGTATTTAATTAAATTTCCATGATGATACAAATATTACTATGGATCCACATTACTTTCCTGATGTATCATATTTTAGTTGTGAAGCAAGGAAATGTTGTTTCACAGTCACTGATTGTATCTTCTCACGAACAAAACGGTTATTCTCTCAAGCTTTGAAAATGTCCTTCAAATATGTCCAAATATGAGTAAAGTATTTTTGCAGAAATGATAGTCCATGACGAAAACCTTTGATGTTGAGTGTTTCACAGATACAGTATTCTGGAAGGAGGACGGGTTGGGGCGGGATGGAGTAGATGGTCACCTGTACGTTCCTTGAGACACGATTATTTCACTGGCATCAACCTAGGGATTAGTTTCTAATGATGAAAGTCTCATCCACTTTATTTCTTGGCGATCAGCAGATTAGAATCAACAGCCACCTGAAAAGAAAATTATCAGAAGAGTGTAATGAAATTCATGGAGGGTTAAACAGCTGAATGCATGGGAAAATAAATCTCAATCTACACCAGATTATGTGATTATGCCCCCCCCGGTTCTGTATAAGTATAGTGGAGAAGGTAATAGATACAAAATTTAAAAAAACATAACAGTGAGGTGATTTTCTCTTTAAAAATCTAACGACATTGTAAATAAAAATATGGCACTGCATAACAAAAATTATTTCAAATTTAGTAAAGGTGACTGTAACACTTAAAGCAAGCAAGCAATACTCAATACAAATAATAGCACAATATAAATGTAAATTTTTGTATATATAATGTTGTGCGTGTGTGTTTTATATAAATTTGCTTGCAATTTACATCAGTGGGTGTGATTTGTTTGAAGCTCTTGTTCATCGAAATATGAAATATAAAACGATCAACACTTAGATTTTTTGTTTGATTAGTCACTTTATTTTAACTTTCACAGTTATCATAATTTTCATAGGTTTATTTTTTATTTTTTACCTTAGGAACACAGGTCTGAAACAGAATTTAAAACAAGTATAAACAAGGTGATATAGTAGTATTGCTTGTTAACTATGCAAGCTCTCATTCCAAACACGGCATAATTTCCTTTGTGTTTCAGTGTCACCTTACATTTGGTGCTAAAGTCAATGAACTTTGAACTCAACGCAGAACAAAAGTAAAAAAAAAACCTGGGGAGCGAGGCGTTTGCTTATTGCTTACTACTTTGCGTGAAAAAAATCACGTCTGACATTGTAACTTGTTAAAGAAATTGCGATTGTACAGTTTACCACTTTATCAGGATAACATAGTCAATTTTATTAAGAAACAAACGAAATTTTTGAACATTGATAACCAGACGGTAGATCAAATAGGAGACGTTTGAAATGACATCAAAACGGGCCGCTGTTTGTGTCGTGATTTCGATTGCCCCGGCCGACCGTCATAATAAATAATAGACTCAGTCCACAGCATACAACACGGACTTTGTGCATAAAAAGTTTCCGGTATCATGCACATGGAGTGACTGTCGATCAAAAATTTGTTACAAAGTCTGTCTCCCGTGCTAGACATTGACCTAGTCGCGTGTATGTGACCGGTTGCTTCTGTTTACAGTATGTGCTTCCAATTGTAGACCGTGCACAGCTTCCATTTTCTTTCTTAAAGCAGTTTAGAAAATTGCTGGACGTGTCCTCTACTCAACAGTAAGCTTAAGATTAGAAGAGGGCAGATTTATTTTTCTTTTGCTTGTTTTAAGCGGTTTCCCCCTTTCTTTTAGCCCAAGATCATACAGTTTCGCTGCGCGCGGTGCACGTGCCGTTCCGCATGTTTATCAAAAGAAATTGTTGTAAAGTTTCAACATCGCCGCGATAACTTAACATCACGAATCGATACAGGACCCAATTTTCAAAATAGGTCAGACTTTCTCATATATGCACCATCAAAGGTATAGAAAACAGAACATTGACTTCGACCTAGCACGAGGGACCGTGGACCTAGCCTGCACATGGATTAGCTCCGGACCCGTATAAGGTAGCCCCATCGGCGCAGCGTGTTATGTAGTACATGGCATGACCTGTAGAATCACATCACGGGAGGTGTTATTCACCAACAGTTTAACCACCGAAATAAACATTTTAAGCGTCGCCAGTGCTGCTTCTGTGATATTTCATTGATTTTTTTTTTCCCTGTCATTATAGTAAATGCAGTTTTATAAGCCTAAGGGTAGTTAAGAGGCATTGATGGACAAGTAACCACACGATCGGTCCCTCTAGAGGGACCGTGTTGTACGTGTAACCAAGACGGTGTACGTGTAGTGTTGCATACAAACCATCGCAGTTTCACGCACAGGCGCTTGGCACATTGCTGGGATAGTAATCGTATTTAATATGTAGAATGTCTATATACGACTTGATTATTCAGAAAAAGAATCACCGTACGTGAGATATTAGTGTAGGCCTATAGGCCTACATGTTGACTGGCATTATACCGAGTGGCTATGGCTACTGCATAATCATCAATGAGTAGAATGTCTACATGACTTGACTATTTAATAAAGAATAACAGTACGTGATATTACTGTACATATCGGCTAGCTTAATCGAGTGGCTGTAGAGCTCTGCAGGGCTTGGGCCCGTTGTCCACTGCTGCACAGACAAAATGAAAAGGCCAGAAAGCTTTTCACCGCCCGATTTCATAAATCAGCGAAATTCACGAACTCTGAGCGTTTCCGGTGATAAAAACTGGTCAACGGTCAGATGGTTGCATAAACAATCGATCGACTGGTCTCTTTTGCCTAAAATCATACCTTACCCTATGCTACTGGCGAGAAATCGTCCTGAAATCGGCTGGGCACACCAACCCAGCGCCGGCCATTTTGAATTGAAGTCTGCAAAGTGCGCGCATGCGCATACAACCCTTGGCAAATGACGTATTTCTTTCCAGTTGCCTTCTCTTGCTGGAATATTTTGATTTGCGCATGCGCGAGCTGTAACTTCCCTCCAATAGGGTAATAAATGTATGTAATCACATGTAAACTAAGTATAGAATGATCAATCCGAGGAAATGGACGGAATTCAGAAATATGCCGTTGAAAAAGCCATTTTTGGTCATAGTTTTCTCTTGGCTGGTCAAGCAGGTACTGGTAAAACAAGAACACTGTATGAAATAATACGAAGTCTGAAGAAGCTGCACAATGTTCAGGTGACTGCAAGCACTGGCATAGCTGCCACACAATTTGCAGATTTTCAAGCTACAACAATCCACCAATTTGCTGGACTGTTAGATGGTCGTTTCACAGATGAAGAGCTGGTCAACCGGGTAACAAGAAGTGATGAGATGGCAAGAGTAAGACAAAAGATAGAACGTATGGATACGCTGGTAATAGATGAAATCTCCATGGTTTCTGCATCTATATTTCATCAGCTAGATCTTGTTATTAGAACTGTGAGAAATAGCAATTTGCCTTTTGGCGGCGTACAATGTATCGTGTCTGGTGACTTTAATCAACTGCCTCCAGTACCAAATGCAGCCTATGGAGATAAGGGCCAATATGCTTTTGAAACTGAACTGTGGGAGAAGGCTATACCACATGTGATAACTTTGACAAAAATTCATCGACAGAGGGATGATGATCTGATTACAGCAGTTCATGAAATAGCTGCAGGAAATGCATCACAGTCTACAATCAATTTGATGTACAGACTTTCAAGGCCACTGCCACCTGGAGAGCGACCTACACTACTCTATGCGCTGAATTATGATGTTGACAAGACAAATTCAGAACTATTGTTGGATATGCCTGGTGAGTACCTCTTGTATAGCTCCAAAATAGAGTGAAAAAAGAGCATTGAATCTAATTTTAATTGAAACATCCATCTTAAAAATACAACATACTCATTTCTTACTACATGTATTTACTGCAAATGACAACTTTTACTGCCAAGATGAAAATTAAGAACATTCATTTTGATTTGCACATAATAAATCACTGAAACAAAAATATTTGTAAGATTTAATGAAGCAGTAGTAACATGTATGATAAATAATTCCTGATTAGCACACTTTAAGCTACATGCATAAAATTCATTTAAACAGTCGGGCTAAAATACTATTCAGTGATATCATCCAAGCTAAAAAAATGAATTCACTGAAATATTTTGAAAGTTATGTGTAATTTATGAGCAACAACAGATTATGCTAAGGTAAGTATCCAAACAATATGCAATCATAGACAAAGAGCATTAAGATGCAATTCATCAGACAAAAAATGAATGGTAAAAAATTCTTTGAATTCTCCTCTTCATGGATTTAATGATGATTACTTGTACAGTAATATGATGCAATACATTTGATTGATAAACAGGATGCTGGACACATTTAAGAGCATGCTATTTGGAGTAGAACAATGAAATGTAGGTGATAAGCAGAACCAGAATATTGAAAAAATGCTTAAAGTCAAAGCTTATTCATTTTTACTGATATCTAATTTAAGACAAGTTCCTGGTTTTTCAAGGTTCATCTCTTCATCTATTGACAGGCTGTAGTGCCCTTTTCTTCTTTGCAAGTGTCTCTGCAGGGCATTGTATATCAGTGACACTCTTCCGTGGTCTTTTCTTCTGTACAAGGGGCTTTCTACAACTTTGTGAATATAATGGCACTGTTGAACCCCTTGTGTTTGATTTCCTAGACTTTGTTGTTTGGCAGAGTATGGTACTGGTAACAGTCTTTGCATAAGCAGAATAGGTAGGGTTTGTTGTGTTCCCATTGAATAGCCCTCTCTCTTGACAGAAGTGATTTTCTACAATATCACTATTGAATCGAGATGGAACCAAACCCCAACCAGGATATTCACATGTGAAGGATTTGCAAACTGCTACAAATCCCAAAATGCATGATGATATGTCCTCTCTGCATTGTGAAGACATCAGCATTTTAGGTTTGATGACATTTTCTTCATCTGAGGTTTGGACAGCCACTTCCCATTCCTTGAACCAGGAGTGGACATCTTGTAACTTTGCAAGACGTTGATCATCAGTGCTGATAACTGGGCGGCTGTCCCTGAAGACTTCAATGAAACATGCGGTTTGTTCTAATAATGATATGGCTCCATTTAGATGATCATCCTTGATAAGGCTTGACTGGTAGCACTGCATAAGGTGTAGCATGTTTCTATCAAGCATTTCTTCTGCTAAGTGGTTTCTCATTTTTTCAGGCTGTGTTGGATATAGATGGTTGTTAGTAAGTTTATGGTGTATTGGCCTGGAATTGTTTTTCCAGTCCCATTCAGCAGCATCAACCCACATCTTCCATGTTATGTTCTGTCCTCTGTATTGAAGGTTTCTCTTTTGATGGTTCTCATTGCCACTTGATAATACTGCATTGCGGATCTTTTTCATGACATGTGAGAAGTCCTGGCAATGAGCAATAGACCTGGAAGGATCAACTCAACCAAATTAGAGCTGAGGAAGCTATTGTCTATAGGAGACTCTTTGAAACACATATGGGTGAAACTCCTGTTTTGATCACCTCCATCTTGGCAGATATAATCTACAGTGAACCCCCAGTCTTGCAACTTAGAAATAATCTTCCAAATATTGATGTAAATATCACATGCTCTTACGCCATTGGTGGGGAAGTGAGCTAATGGAAAACGAAATCCAGTGTGACCAAGAAATATGATTTGCCATGCATCTGTGGCCAGTTTGCGTGTGACACCCTTGTTTCTTATCACAGACAAATTGAATGATTCCTCGCCCAGGTCAACCAATCCAATCAATTTAACTTCACTGCCTTTCCTTTCAAGCACCAAGTCATCTTGTATCTTGCATTCATCATGAATTAATCCTCCATGCATTCCTGGAGGTGCAATGTTTGTTTCCTTGGCAGATTTGTACATCCACTCGTATATCTCATCATTAATTCCACTGGTCTGTGGTACACAATTTTTATAGTACTGTAAGAGTCTTCCAGATGGTAAAATCAACATTCTGCTGTCAATTAAATCTTGATAGGCATTAGGACTTCTTGCCCACAGTGTCAGACAAATTCTGATGATTTTTGGATCCCATCGCCGAGCTTTTGGACTCTTACATGTGAGCGCCTGGTGTTGATTTATCAATAAGGCCTTCATCTCTCCTGATGCATTTGGGAAAACTGTTGCTAGCATTTCTTCCATGTCTTTATGATCTTCTTTTACTAATAACACTTTTGCATCTTCTTCTGCTAAGGTAGCTGTTTCAGTCTTATCATAATGTTTGGAAGATGCAGTGAACTTTGAAACAGCAAACTGGCATTTGCGACAAGCAAAACTTATAGATGTAAACGGTAACACCTGTTGGCAGTTTGTACTCCGCATCCGACACTCATCATGCTGCATCCCATCAGTAGTATTGTAGAATTCTGGTATCACTGTGGTTGTAGCATGTGCCTTTTCCTTATCAATGACAACACCAGTGCAGAGTTTGATTTTGCACACCGTCTTCAACACAACTTGTACTTGATGTTTGGTGGGTCTAAAGGTATTGGAAATAAGGAAGTTGTTGAGGGGAATATCCTCACTGCGAACTTGAAGTTTCCAATCTTTGTCAGAAAATGTGAATGTTTTCATGACTTGATTACCATTGCAAAGGATATTGGATAGTACACCAAACTTTACAACATCCACTGAATCTGTTGGTATCTGAACTACATTTGTTGGAAGCACCTTTGCAATATCAGCCAGGGGTAGCAGATCTGCCTTGGTTTCATTAACACCAGTGAACTTTAGGCCACTGTAAACATAATTTACTCTTCCAGTAGATCCATCAACAGTTCTGGCACTTTTAACAGCAAACAGTTCATTCAAAAGTTTTGGAAAAGTAATCTTGTTTACTTTTGTATCAGAGTTGGTGACAGCTGTCAGATAAGCATCCCATACATCCATTTTTTTCACCTTGCTTGATTCACTTTCTTCAAGGTTTCTTAAGCACCTGTTGCAATAAAAGAAGAAAAATTAAACTATTTCAATTTTACATAAAGAAACTGACCATTAAAGGGACAGTGGCTATAACTTTTGATAATGTTTCAAGAGCTTTTGATCTATATGCTTACTCCATTTTCTTGTCCATGCTCAAAAACATATTTAATTTATCAACACATATCATAAAGAACATTGTTATTGTTGACAGAAGAGCTTTATTTCAAGAATAACATTCAAATGTAAACACTACCAGTGTGCTCTACCCCCAGACATGCCGTATTCAAAAGCTGAACTCTGAGTAACTCAACATGCTCTTGGGAGTTAAATTTAAGTTTAGTAAAGAGAGTAAAAGGCAGAAAAATAATTATCAATAATTACAGCTAATGTTCCCTTAATAAAGTAGGTGATGGGGACAGGTTATCGCAATTTTCAAATACATAAAATTCTCTCTTTATGATATTAAAAGTATTATCATACACTCTGCACCCTATTTCATTGCTTCTTATGATAACAGTTTTAAAACCGTTTCATTTCCATTTGCTATTACAATCATCTATCTGTTAAGCCAGTATGTTTCATTATCATAATGATCGATTCTATGACTGATCAAACTGTAAAATAACTCTTCCTTATCATCTTTTACTTTTTCTCTCAACAGGGGAAATGAAAAGTTATAAAGCTGTTGACAATGGTGAACAGAGATACATTGATAACTTTCAAGCTCCAGGAACTTTATACTTGAAGAAAGATGCACCTGTGATGCTGATAGTCAACTTGACGGATACATTGGTCAATGGACTAACTGGTAAAGTTGTTGATTTTGTAAATGAAGGACCAAGAGTGCACTTCCCTTCTATAAAGAAAACTGTTGTCATCACACCATACTTATTTTTGAAATATAAACCTGAAATCAAGAAAAATGTGGCAAGCCGCTGTCAAATCCCACTGAAACTGGCCTTTGCATTGACTGTGCATAAATCCCAGGGTTTGTCAATACCAAGAGTGCAGGTAGATTGCAGACATATGACAAAACCGGGGCAACTGGGTGTTGCAATAAGTCGTGCAACCGAGAAAAAAGGTCTCAGAATCCTTAATTTCAAACCAACCCTTCTTCGACCGCAGCCATTGACAGTGACCAATTTTAACAACAGAGTGTGCACATTGTTTGAGGCTGATGTCAGTTGCTGTACAATGACCTGCATGAGTACATCAGCAGCTGGAAAGGGCGATAAGGACATTATGTTTGATACTGACACTGACAGCGAGCTAGAGGAAGAACGTATGGCAGAATCTTTTGATAAAGCGTTAAACGCTGACATTGAAGCAGACCAATCATCTGATCAGCTGTTTGGTGAGAACACTGACACTGGACAATACAAATTACCTGATTACATAAGTTTGCAGGACATAACAACAGGGTTGCATTATAATAACCCCAAACTTGACAGCCAAAGGGACTTAAACTCTGCTTTTCATGAAATACAAAGCAGCAATAATTTACAACGGTTCTGTTACATGGTATGGTACTCTTTTAACAACCTGATGAGAGAAAGACTCTTATGCCATGATAACTCACAGAATAAACACTTTACAGAACTTTATGCTGAGATTGACAACTTTTTAAGCAGTGAACAGTATTTGTCAGAAGTTTCCCTCTTATTTCAGAAGAAAACCCTGGGTAAACAAGAATACAATGCAGCGTGGAAAGTTGCTATTGTGATTAGGGAAAAAGTTGTAGAGGAAAGTGCTAAAGCATATCTGGAAAGGGGTGAACAAGATACTGGTCAAATGTACAGTAATTCTGAGGGAGGGAGAGGTAAAATCAGGTATATTGGAGGCTGGTGTATTGCAAAAATAAAGTACTTGAAAAAACAAGAAGTAAAAAGAAACTTGTATTCACAGAATGGCCGAAGTAAGGCAAACCATGCCGATAAATGTGTGAGATATATTGAACAATTGGAGGAAGATGAATATTTCTTACAACAGTTTTCAAAACATAAAGATTCATTGGAGGAAATCAATCGCAAACAAAATATTCAGAAAAGTCTAACAAATATCAGTGATGAGGCCTATGATTTCTTTTTGAAATTAGACTGTCAACTCCGCAAACTTGAGACTGAAAGAAATTTTCACACTCATGGTCAGAATTTCTATCAGTTTATTAAAGATGAAGTGACAGGGGACCAAACTCTGTATGGTACATGGACTAAATTGTTCCAAACGGTGTCAACGCACACAGAGACAAGCATTTCACTTGATTTAAACATACATGGTGTCCTTAGTAGTGTATGTGATGGGGCAGATATCATATACAACCTTTTCTATGAAACAGTTGCAAAATATCTGCGGATGTCGTCAGCTCAGTTCAGAAGAGATTACATGAGAAAACTAAATGTGTCAAAGAAAGAGGCACATCGAAAGCAAATAAAAATAAGAGGAGCAACGACAGCCAATAAGTCAGAATTCACATTTCAAACAATACAGAATGACAAAAGTGATAATAAACAATTGTCTCATCTAAGGCTTCAGTCAGAGCTAGCATCAAACACAGATTTTCTTGAGGTAATGAAAATGAAAAAAAATGAGTTGGGATTTCTTTGCCAGGCTTACAATATTCCAAAGTCAGAGAAGAGAACCAAGTCACTAATGATAGCAGCATTAAAAACTGCAATAGCAATGAGCAAAAATGTACCATCTCCTGAGAAACTTGCCTCATCAGAACTGATGACATCACTCACAAATCATACAATCACTGAACATCAACCAGGGCCAAGTCATATGCCACAGACAGAAAAAACACAACATCCGTGCAACGACACAGACACTGACAAACACTGTGTTAGTGAACAACAGGAACTGGAAAACAAAATATGTGATAGCATTGAACATATCGGTATAGACACCACTAATCAAGGCAAGAGGAGAAGTTGTTCACAGAGTATGAAAAGAGTTAAAAGAAAGAAAGCAGTAAAGTGGCCTTGTGGTACATGCCAGTGCAATTGTCTCTCTAATGCTATATGTTGCGACGTTTGTCAAATTTGGTATCATTTCAGTTGTATTGGCATCACAGGAGAGAACATGGAAGAGGTTGACTGGATCTGCCAAACATGCTTGCTCAATTTATAATTTATACAGGGTATTTTTAATTTGTAAAATAATAAGTTAAATAAATGAAACATTGCAAGGTTGTTTGTACACTTGAAAGGATCAATTCAATTATATGTTTACCTATTGTTAAATATGTAGCTAGCATTTCCTCCTATATCAGCACCCACAAGCTCTGTGATAAATGTATGTGACTGGGGATTGTTATTTAAATTTAGCCTATTATCATACACTACCTCAGTGTGTTGTGGACCAATAAAATATTATTATTATTATTATTATTATTATTATTATTATTATTATTATTATCATAAGAAAAGCTCAAATTGTCAGCCTCAAATGCTAACCATGAAAACATGACACATTATAATCAACATGATATTGTACTGCATTTTTAAAAACAATTCTATGGTTAAAATTTCAAGATATTTTAAGGCCTGATATTGTCACCATGGAAACATATAAAATTGAAATAGACCTGACTTTTTAGGTTGCTAAACTAAAAATACCCTTAAAGTAAAATGTTTGTGTTGATAAAGTTAATTCTTCAAAGTGGTAATGGTGTGATCATTTTTCCATAGCAATCAATAGTATTTTCAAAAGCATGAAAGGAATTAGGAAAAAGTAATATTTTCAGCCCCAAATTGGGTACTGTATGGCAATGCAAAATATTGAAATAAACATTTTTGTGCTTGCTGACCAAAAATACTCTCAAGACAGCATTTTTGTAGCTCAAACAAACTTACTTTCAATTGAATATGGAAATGCTGATATTTTCCACCATAAAATGTTTACAATGTATACAAGGAGTAGTGAAATGTATTTAGTTTGGTCTTTTCACTCCAAATTACACTTGTGATGAACTTTTCATTCCTATCATTCTCACTATGATCCTGTTTTTATGTTTTATAAACTCTGAGTTTAAAAATCATCATTGTTGTCATTATTAGATCAATTGATAAGCTTTTCTTCAATCAGTATTTGTGAAAATTTGCAGGAATGACAATATTGCATGTGCTGACAGAATATTCCACACACAAGGGCATGGAATCTGTTTTTGAAGAACATTTTCAAAATCGAATTTTTAAAAAGAATTTAATTTAATCTATTAAGGATTTAATTGGATCTATGCATTCAGATTTTCAACAAATTTATATACATACCAGGTAACAGGGGAAACGTTTGCAACCGCCATCTCCTTCATTTTCAAAATTGTCTTCATCAACTGTAGAAGCTGAGAGCAGAAAATTTGCATGACAATAGCTTTGACCTGGATTCACTCATGAAATTTACATACTGGTTAACGGCCGACAAGGGCTGTATGCGCATGCGCGCACATTGCATGACTTCAATTCAAAATGGCCGGCGCTGGGTTCGTGTGCCCAGCCGATTTCAGGAGGATTTCTCGCCAGTAGCATAGGGTAAGGTATGATTTTAGGTAAAAGGGCCAGTCGATCGATTGTTTATGCAACCACCTGACCGATGACCAGTTTTTATCACCGAAAACGCTCTGAGATCCTGTATTTCGCTGATTTATGAAATCGGGCGGTGAAAAGCTTTCTCGCCTTGAGTTTATGTCTGTGCAGCAGTGGCGGGCCCAAGCCGGGCCAAAGCCCAGCAGCTACAGACGC
>LD346619.1:86880-116475 GCA_001465055.1 Ptychodera flava
GACTGTGGCGGATCAACACCTTATTGACTGGGGGCTGCCCAGCTTGAGGCGGGCGGTAGCTGATCAGTGAAGTACGATGACTCCTCCCACCGTCGGAGGCAACCCGTCTACACTAAGTACAAGATAATACTCGTAAGATCATGTACAAACAGCCGAGCGACCAAAATGGTAAAGCTCAAAGAATTCAAGTTAAAGTCACACTTCTGTTGCTCAGCTTCACCTTTTGGCCGATATAATCATTTGTAAGTGCAGCTTCACCCATCATAAGCAAAAGAATCGTAAGTTTACGATCGTTACGACTGTAAACTGAAACGACACACTATTCCGATAATACATCCAAATCTGTTTAACAATATACACTCGAAACGAATATGCAATTTCAAATACCATGAATCAGCAACTCTAAAGTCATTAGTGCATTAAACAAAATTTGAAACAATGTTTCGCTTTCCACCATTGTAGCTGTAACAAAACCATCCGAGGAACATTGTTTCCCTGTACTAATACACAAACAGCAGGCTAGACGTAGAATAGTACAATATAACACGATTGGAACTAATTTGTGATTATTCGCTTTTCATATTTTTTCAAATTTCTCAAAAGTGTTAGGTGCCCTATAGCTGAATGTTGAAATATTACAAATTACTCATAAAACAAGTGTATAACTTAAAAAGAAAAGCAGATGAGCTTACATTTGTAGATTAAACAGACAGTACTTCATCCTCGACCCTAAATTAGTTCCAATCGTGTTAATATCTTTTTTTCGAATTATGATCGGCAAAATCGCATTATCACAGTCTTGTAGATAAATTTAAAGAAAATTGTAATATCCAGAGGAGAGAGGCAAATTGAGCAACACTTTCGAAAAGAGAAACATTTTTAACTCCGAAGACTAGCCTGTATCCTTTCACGTACTCAACGATTGTCCATCGTTGAAGGGCTACAATTTCATCTGATCAAAGTAAGTACACAGACGACAATTATAAGCATGGAAAGTAAAGAACATCACCTACTTGCTCGTATTCTGCAGCCAGACAGACACAGTGAAAGTGGTATATGATAGTTTGCACTTAGAGTTCGAACAATATCATGATGGACAGCACAGCCAATCGTCAGAGTTACCATGACTGTCGACTGTTTGACTTTACCAGAACGTAATGACAACATTTTCTTGTGATACCATAGTTACTAGGAGCTTCTTCTCTGAACCGCCTCTGCACCATTTCCATGGAATCTTTGTCACCTGATTTGGTGTTGCAGATCACGCTGTTGGCTTTCTTTTATAGAATTCCGTACTAATCAGACATACATTATTAACGCGATTGGAACTAATTTGGGATAGGATCTTTTATTTGTTCAAATTTATCAAAAGTGTTGAACGCCCTATAGCTGAAAGTTGCAATATTACAATTTACTCATAAAAAGAAGTAAATTACAGTAAAGGAAAAGCAGAAGAGCTTAAAATTGCTGATTAAACCAACATTACTTACAATATCCTATCCTCCAAATAAGTTACAATCGTGTTTTATTAATTATACAATACTAGGAACTTGCTTTTACCATTTAAATGTCAAATAATGTCATATGATGACTACCACGATTCACCTATATAAGAGGAACGAAGCTTGATGAATTTCATGAAAATAAATTCAAGTCTGGATATCTGTTTGCTTTGTGCGACAAGACGTCTTTGTTCTCATCAATTAAAAGTCGACCAAACCGTCACTCCAATTTTTGTCGGCTTTGAGTCTTTGATAGGTTGGGTCTTTGATGGCAATATTGGACAAATATTGTACAAATTTCAATTCCTTGTAATTTCAGGCTAACTTCAAAGTTTTTCAATCAGCTCCCAGGAGATTTATTCAGATCATGAGCCAAGTATTTATAGGCCTACTATTTATAGCTCATCACGATGGTCTCGCGTGACTGAGTGATGACACCTTGATCGCTTAACATTTCTATCGTAGTTAGCGAGTTTTACTGCCAAAATACTGAACGAGAATTGTATTTGTATGTGTGGTGTACCTGGATTACATTTAGTTTTTTTCCGTAAAAGATAAAAAAGTGCCCAATACGGAGAAAATCGTGGAAAGTGAACAATATGCACTTTTTGTCTACATTGTGTAGCAAATTACTTGTTAGTGCATGTGATAATAAAGGAAAGTATTCAAGCTGCGTGGATGGAATATCGTTATCATTTAATGTTGATAAATTTGAAACATTTTGACATCCATCAGGAATCGTAAAATGAATACACCTAATTGCAGACAAAAACGATACGATATCGACAGTGTGGGATATGACAGCTCGATCTACACATACATAGATGCTTACATGCATATACGCATGTGTATGTATGCATGCATATATACATACATATGTCATACATGCATACATACATGCGTACAAGCATGCAAGCATGTCATGCATGCATGCATGCCTTCCTACATACCTACCTACTTACCTACCTACTTACCTACCTACCTAACCACCCACCATCCCATCTACCTACCTACCAACCTACATTCATATCTGCCTGCCTGCCTGCCTGCATACACACATACACACATACATACATACATACATACATACATACATACATACATACATACATACATACATACATACATACATACATACATACATACATACATACATACTGACAGACAGACAGACAGACAGACAGACAGACAGACAGACAGACAGACAGACAGACTGACTGACTGACTGACTGACTTGAGTAAATAATTGGATGGATACATGCATGCTTGCCAGTTAACACATACACACTGTAACATCACATATGGAACATCGACATGACCCATTTGATCAATATTAAAGAATGAGAATTCTCATAAAAAGCATATTTTACTGAAAAAATAATTGCGACTCTGACGATATGTTACAAGGGCATGTATAGTTTAGGGGATAGACGTTTTGGACATTTGTTAATCTCGCATTTAAAAATTCAACTTTCACTTGGATTCGTTTGAAGAATTGACACTGTCCAGGCATCAGGACCGCATGACACCTGACATGCAAGGAGAACCACACGCGAAACGAGTGACACCTGTCTACACTGATTAGGCACATATTGGTACTTGCAACCTGTGACCACTGTGGCACAACTAACTATTCAGATAGAAATATTATATATAATTTAGTTTTTGAGCTTTTATGCCGACCGGATCCTAAAGTCCCAAAGCTAGTTCCAAGGAAGCAATTTTGATTTGATACCAGTTTCTTATTGAGTCGTTGAACAAGGAAGCAGTCATATATGACATTTAGGCACTATTCTTCAAAAACGTCCAGGAATATCAACTATGTATGCCGTAACATTCTCACAAATCACTCAGTCAGAGACGTTGTTCTACCATTCAACCCAAAAACATTTTTATTATTGCTATACCATAATCCAAATGCAGTAAACTATAAAGTTTTTCCAGTTGCTGCTATGGCAACATGGAAGTATAAGAAGAAATTCGACATGTAGTTCAGTCTTCAGTGATGACAGAGACTTGTATATCCACCATTGTCATGTTAAATGCTTAGATGTCTTCAGTAATCTTTATCTTAGGCTGCATTGAAAAAGATAAAACACAAGAGAGAATATTTATGAACAGTATGTAAATTTAAATGAAAACCAAAACTGGTGACCGCATATTGTTACTTGTACACATTTACACCTCTAATTTTCGATGATATTTTTCATTACATGTTTGAATATCAATCGCTAGTTCTTGCTCTACTCCCCGAAGCACGTCGTCAAAACATCTGCTATTGAGCTTGTCAACACAGCGCTCTTACATGAAAACGCACTGTTATTCTTTGCATTTGAGGCGGACCAGATCTCACTCGTCGGCAAGTCAAGACAGTATACCCAGTCACGTACAGAATCAGTTGGAATGCTTAAGGTGTAGCTGCACAATGCCAGCATAGTTTTTTTTCAAAAATATATTTCTCATCTAAGATGACAAGGAAACCCCCTCTTACTACATACTATATATTTTCAAAAAGCAGAGAATGTTTTACTTTGCATGCTGCAATAGTTTACTCGAAGGATAAAGGAGGTGTATATTTAGGGTAAAAACCTCAATTTGGTATTAATGATACAAATTACTTCAAGTCGAAATCTTGATACTGTTATCTGAAATATAACATTTCACTTGAAACAAGAGTATAAGTAAAAAAATAACAATTTCATTTTGCATTATCTATCTTCATTCTAATATGGCAGGGGTTAGAAGACTGACACTCAAAAAAGTGATTAAAACATGATTATCATAATTAAAATGCCTCCAATTCAAATTGTAGGAATTTTATTGCCAAACAAAATAGTACTTTTATTATATAGCATTTAAAGAACGCAATATGAAAATTTCAGAAAATTTGACTCGGCCAGAATGGAGTTAACTTCTTTGGAAATCTTGAAATTGGGAGAAAAGAAAAGTCATGAAATTGGCTGATCTGCACACATTTGCATACATTAATAACCTTTATCACACAACTTACGACTGCTTTGCAAGCTAAAAGGTGA
Source organism: Ptychodera flava (assembly GCA_001465055.1). NCBI lineage: Eukaryota > Metazoa > Hemichordata > Enteropneusta > Ptychoderidae > Ptychodera > Ptychodera flava. The sequence continues at coordinate 91,418 of LD346619.1, forward strand.
ACTCAAGCAAAATTTTAATCTTTGGTTAACAAATTCATTAAATAGAACGAATATTTGCAAAGGTGAATAATCTTACGTTATGTTGGGCGCAGCGCCCCGTTAATATTGCATCTGAAAATACTGTCGTTGCATTAAAACAAAAGTGAAAAAACGTCGTCAAAATTGCAGCTAATTTAATTTTGTGCATATAATATCATCAATCTAGGGTATATAGAATAGAGAGCAAATATCAACTGTACCGATATAAAGAAATTAAAAGTTGCCTTTCTACAGTGTGCTATGAAATACGACTGTCCGCCATTACCGTTCTTTTCACAGACGTAACGTGAAGTGGGATAATTATAGGTCAACGAACGGTCATTCCACTGGAAGTTGGACCAGTCACTACTTCTGTATTCTATTTCACCCGACTTGGCCACTTCTCCGTCGTTAGGTTCACCGGGTTTCCATGGCATGAAGCTTTCATCCACGGCTGTTCCGTCTGACCATTTATAACCGTTGCCAGGCTACAGAGGAAGAGGGCAATTATGCATGAAAATGAACCTTTGTTATATTGATAGCATTAGGTCTTGATTAATCCAAGTTTAACTGAAAAAGCCTACACTAAAATTTGGCGAGCACTGAAACATTGAAATTTTACAATGTTCATCGTGGCAAACATCTTGCTTTTATCATCCGCCAACCTACCTTGGACACAGGGATTACATTTGACGTACGGGTCCCTTACGATGACCCGCTAACTTTCATCAGGAATGTGTTTACTCTTCTGTGGCTCACCAAATGAGTATTCTATTCCTGCAATCTTAAGGTAATATGAGCCTCGAAAGTGAAAGACTCAAACTTTTGCTCAAACTTTCCTAAGTGAAACTTTCGACCCTCTTACCAAAGCAAAAATAAATGTCAAGGGTCACCATGCTAAATTTGGTACCAGCGAGACAAATTCGCGATATTTGACATTCAAAATTGTCGCCATACCTGTGTTATCTCTATGTTGGTGGGAGGGAGGAGGGGTTCGATTTTTGAAAAACTGAGACGGAAAAAATTTTTCTTTTACCAAGGGCTTTATAATGAGCCAACAAAGGTGGTAGATAAAAGCAGAATTGATCAAATTTGAAAGCCCGAATATCTAGCCCTGGGGCGCGTTCTACCTTAAACAGTGTTGTACGGAACGTTCGTTCTACAACATTGACTTTTTTCCAGGCTCAGCACACAAAGTAGCTTTTCCGAGTGCCAGTGTCTGTGCATTTTTTCGATAATTTTCAGTGACTCCTAGACGACAGTAAGTGTTGGTCTCGCGCTCTTTAGTATAAGAAGTTTTACCACGGGGTACTCGCCAATTGTTTGTGTTCTTATTTGCTGGTAGGATTTTGAAGAACAGGTTTGGAATCACACTGTTTCAGTCATATCAGGCTGGTGCCAAGGACGTTATGTCGATGATACGCCCGCTGTCAACTTTGGAATTATCCATATTACTGTCAAGAACACCGGTACAATTATTTAGGCAAGGAACAAACAAATCGAGATCTTGCATTTCCTATCAGGATATTACTTAATGACACGAATAGTAACTGATATTCACCTCGTATAGCAATCCTATGAAAAGATTGCACTTCCATATTGGACTGCAAACACTCGTGTCCAGTTTTGCTGCTTCCGCGGACAGAAAGCTGTGCACATCCGCCGTATCCTTGGCCAGATGACCACCTTCCTGTTGGCAGTATTCTTCCGCTTCACTCCAGGTCAGTTCGTTCGTACCAAAATAGTAACACTTAGAGCCATAGGGTTTCCACCCTTCCTGACAAGCTGGTCAGTATGGTAGAAGCAATGTCAATAGCTCATGAAATCATATCAAATGTTACCAGCAACAAAATAGACTAAGTCCACGACTGAGAAGAGACATCTGCTATTGAACACCAAATTCTACAATTCAGAATAACAGCTACTAAAAACGCTAAAAATACGAACTTTCTTTGTCCTGATGATTGAGAATAGCAACTCAGAGCGCTCATTCTCTGCTTATATAAATACAGAGGGAGATCATGCACTGTACGGAACACAATGCGGTGATGTTATCAAATTCACCAAGAATAAAGACACGATCAAACATGTATGCATGTATGTATTATGTATGTATATATGTATATGTGTATGTATGTATGTATGTATGTATGTATGTATGTATGTATGTATGTATGTATGTATGTATGTATGTATGTATGTATGTATGTATGTATGTATGTATGTATGTATAACACGATTGGAACTAATTTGGGAAAATTGGATGAGAGTAATTATTAGGAAAATGTAACGAAATCGAAATTTTTACAGCTGAAATTTTAAAAAATGATAGAATAGTGTAAAATTTGAAATATTGTTCTCATCGAACAAAACAACGAAAACACAACGATTATTGCATACCTCTTTCATCGGATTCATTTTCATGGAAAAAAGTTCATTTTTGTGTAAATGTACTAAAGAAATGAGAAAAATGCTTAAAATTTCTCTACTTAACGACTTTTGAGTCAGGGCACTTTTAAAATGCCCCTGACTTTTTCGTGAATTTAAGGCTTCATAGACATTAAATTGAGTCAGGGCACATTTTAAATCACCCTGACTGACTTAACTGTAAATCAATCGAAAAGCTTCATTTTGGTCGAGGAAAAGTGACAAACTGAGATTATTACTGGTGTTTCAGTAATGAAGAAACTACAGAGAAACTCTCATATTTTCATTCAAATATGGATATTGTTCAAATGTTTTTAACAATATTGCATAAGTAACTATCATGCACTGATTCTGACTCATAACATTTCAACAGAATCGTAAATTTTGAATAAAATTTTAAAATGGTAAGCAAATATGATGTAATATTAGACAATTTTCTAAAATTCTTGAGAAATGTTGCCAATCCAATTATCCCAATTTAGTTCCAATCGTGTTGTATGTATGTATGTATGTTATGATTATACCTGGAGGAATGTGAGTTGAGGTATCAGTCTGGATCATAATGCTTTCACTTGTTGAAGCTGCTTCACTAATTGTGAGTTTGTTAGTTATAAGCCCTTCAGTCTTTAGATCTTTATTATAAGATGGTAGTGTCTTCATGTTCTAGTTCTCGATTCTAATTCTACAATCGGCTGAGTCATACAGATGCAGTTTGTTTCGTCAGTTTTTTTCGTTATATGATATATTACGGAGGTCAGTTTTTATAATGTTTGTCTTGCCATAGCAATTTCTCAGAAATTACAAGACCGATTTCGAGAAAACTAGGCACTGTGGCATCGTACCATGAAATACAGCTATACATCAATTGTTTGTGTGATTCGATCCAATATGGCTGCCCGACGACCAGTCAGTCTTCTGTCAGACTGGAGCCATTCTGTAGACATGCTATGACCAATTTCATTTAAACAACCACTAAGATAAGGTTCTATGATGTGTGGCTATCATTATATGTTAACTATGCTTACCGGTTGCACAGTCTGATTGGTGCATTCTTTGACTTTCAGTCACTGAAATCTAATAAAATACCTAAACTTCAGATGGGGACTTTGTTACGTACAGTGACTTTTTAGAATAAGACGAGTCCCTGTACTCATAATGGAAAGTGTATCCTACCTGCTCGTTCACAGATGTACCGTGAGTCTGGAACATGATAATCCAGGGATCTGTCGTTCCAGTTGAAATATGACCAATCACTACTTCTCAATTCTATTTCACCTGACTTGGTCACTTCTCCGTCATTAGGTTCACCAGGTTTCCATGGCATGAAGCTTTCATCCACCTCTGATCCATCTGACCAGCTGTACCCTTCACCAGCCTGATAAAGTATTCATGCAAATGGTACTGGTTAGTATCTGCAGCACGATGTGTATTACTAAGCAAAGTGTATTTCGATATACAGATCACTTTGACATCTTATTTCACATATATTGAAGAGGACGACGTTGACGAATGACAAGAATAACTTTGGAACAATTGCCTTCGCCGTCACCTTAAACTGTATGCCGAAGTATTATGTTTGTTGTTGCTTTACACTAAGCTGATACGCAGCTGAAGTTACGTTTGTACAAAACAACACAATACTTTGCTGGTAGTCTCAATATTTGGGAACATTAAGTGATTACCGATATTTCAAAATCGATAACAAAATATTCCTTTCATCCTGGCGAACGCATGTTTTACTTCGAGGTATGGATTTTCCCTTTCTGCTCGAGCAAATTACTTTCGATTTTATTTTGAAGGGACGAGTGTCGCAAATAAGGGACTCCCACTCTACGTTTCTAGTCTCCACCGCACAGTATGGCAACGCTATCGCAACACATAGACATAAGCTTTTCGGATTGAATATTATATTCAATGAATGAAGTTATTGCATTTTCCAGCGCATGTACTACAGAGTTGAGCGTTAATACATTGTTATAAGAAATTCTGTCAGTGTAACATGGCGGCGAATAATCGGTGACTGTTACATTTTCGGATCAGACAACTATATAGGCACACATTTGGGCCTTGAGAGTAAATACTATAATAGAACTAGGTTTGTGAACGCCACCTTACCCTGTATATCAACGCAAAGAAATAATTACACTTCCATATTGGGCTGCAACCGCTCGTGTCAATCTTCGCAACTTCTGCAGACAGAAAGCTGTGCACGTCCAACGTATCTTTGGCCAGGTGGCCGCCTTCGGCCTGACAATAATCTTCTGCCTCAGTCCAGGTCAGTGTATTTGTGCCGAAGAAGTAGCATGTGGTTCCAAATATGACCCATCCATCAGCACATGCCACCGCTTTTAGAGGATGGAAATTATATTAAGTAAACCCAAATTATATACATGCCTTGCAAGATTGAAGCGTATCATCAATCATACAAAAGGAACGGGTGCGAGTGTGATGGTCAGTATATGAGAGAGAGAGAGGGGGGAGAGAGAGAGGGAGGGAGAGAGAGGTGGGAGGGAGAGGGGAGGGAGGGAGGGAGGAAGGGAAAGAATTACTTTAGGTAAGGCAGTTGTGCCATCTCCAAATCTTTCATAATGATGTTCGGTTTCATGAAATCGCAAATAATTTTAATTTGACTTTGTACATGTATTATCAAATCATATTAAACAAAACCCATTGTGAAAATAGTCACCACCAGGGAAAGAAAATCAAATGTTGGAAACTCATGGACGAAGTAGACTCGCAACGGCTCTTCCCTGTGGAAGCCAGAGTGAACTGTGACGCGTATGTCAACATTGTGCCAGTTTAAAGAAGTCAAGTTACTAAAACAACGGCTAACGGCAGTACAATATGACCTAGTAGCCATTCCGATTGTCTTGAATACAAAAACAAAGTTCTTTACAAAATTTCTAGTAATGGTAGGTAGATAGATAGATAGATACTTCAAACACTTTAAATACTTATGAATCGATAAGAGAAGATCTCTTTCAAGTGACATCATACCTGGTCGTTCACAGACATATCTTGAATCTGGATGACTGTAGGTTAGAGATCGGTCATTCCACTGGAAGTTGGACCAGTCACTACTTCTATATTCTATTTCACCTGACTTGGCCACTTCTCCGTCGTTAGGTTCACCGGGTTTCCATGGCATGAAGCTTTCATCCACGGCTGTTCCATCTGACCAGCTGTACCCTTCGTCGGGCTGCCAGTAAAATAGAACAGTGCATTTAAGCAATAAACCACCACAGCGACGAGTGCAATCGCTGTTGTTGTTGTTGTTGTTGTTGTTGTTGTTGTTGTTGTTGTTGATGTTGTTGTGTTATAGCCACAGTTCATGTGTCTAATAATTTAAAGTCAACAAATAAGCATAGGTGCAGATAATAATTTCTGGCGATGTGTCGTTCTAAGGATGCACTAAGGTACCCTAAAACTATGACACAGAACGGCATGAGCAAATAGAATGTTACAAATCACCGTTAATTTCTTAACACGCGTCGTCCGAACTGTCTGTCAGAATTCGTTAATTTGCAATTACGTTACAGGCATCATTTTGGTGTTCATATATTCAGAGAGTCAGTTACCTCATGGTCGGTCAATATGATTATGCTAGTATTACCTTGGTCTATAGCGCCCTTTACAACCTCCGGAATTGGTGATGTGTGTGCTATAACGGACGGCCCCTTAGGGTGTTAAATGGGCGATGTAGCCCTCATGATCGGGTACGGGTGACATGTTTTCAATATTGCAGTCATCGCTTATTTGACAAATGAAAGACATGCGCATTATACCATGACATCCTCTGAAAAATCTTTCAACGCTTACATGTTCACATAAATTTTGCGATCATGTTTTGCTATGCATCGATGTGTTACAAATAATGGCAACCTCTTTAGACACTTGGTTCCCTAGAATAATATGCATTTGTATTTCATTGTTGTATTTATTTGAAACAATTCTCTCACCCGATATATCAAACCAATGTACAGATTACATGTCCATATCGGACTGCAGTCGGTCATGTCAAGCTGCGCAGCTTCAGCAGACAGGAAGCTGTGTACATCCGCCGTGTCTTTTGCCAGATGACCGCCCTGGGTTTGGCAAAAGTCTTCAGCATCCGTCCATGTCAGTCGATTGGTTCCGAAGTAATAGCATTTGCTGCCAAACCCTGTCCACCCTGATGGACACTGGCCTAAATTGTAGGTAAATCGACGATATACCAGTTTAATGTTAATATTTTGTAAGACATGTTGGCAATCTATAGCTACTCGCTTTACTCCGCAATTCAGCAAAATAAAACTCAAATAGTTGTAATGAATAATCATACATTAATCCTACACCACCATGGTTTGGTCAAAACACAATTGTCATTGATGGTACTTTAATCCTACACCACCATGGTTTGGTTCAAACACAATTGTCATTGATGGTACATTAATCCTACACCACCATGGTTTGGTTCAAACACAATTGTCATTGATAGTACATTAATCCTACACCACCATGGTTTGGTCCGAACACAGTTTTCATTGTTGGTGAGTGTGGACTTTTGACAGGGAATTCGGTGTGAAAGGTTTAAATGAATACTTTACCGGTGATGGAGCTCCATAAAATATGACAGAAGAGTTCTTATGTTAGGTATCTTTTTTGATTTTGGTGCAGTTTACAATGAGATAAACTTTACACTCGCCGTATACCTCACTGTCATTTGACTTTCTTAATAATTTATATAGTTATTCGTGATTTCAGAAACAACAGCAACAATTACAAATAATAGTGTTGAGACCTTTTTTTTCACAATATGTCCCGGCTCATGACGTATTTTTTAAAAATACTCGCTGACTATTCTTGTGACTAGGCTGATGCTTACATTTTGTTTTTATTCTGTAGAGAAACAAATATATTAGGAGTGGCATGTAGATTTTACCTTTGACGGTGGTCAGCCAGATGATAGATACAACCACGAATGATAGTGAAATGCTTCTCATCGCCGGTTTATGTGACTGCCAAACCTACAAGCAAATAAATGTTTCGTGTGATTTTATTCTTAGTCCATTGGCGTTTTCGTGCGTAGGAAAAATATTCATTCTCGGCTTTGCTAACATTTGAATCTCAAGATAAGTGTCTTTCTAATTTTCAAATGAGATATTAAGAGTTTTTTTCATTTAAGGACTGACAATTCACTTTCGAATTTGAATACCGTTTGTCCAAAAGTTTTTTTTGACTTTTTTTTTTTGACGTGGCCGCCGCGCTAGAAATGATGCGATCTCTTTCCTTCGCACGTACTTTAGATACGCCATCAGAAACCTTGTCAGCGCGTTCAACAATCGGTAGCTTAAAGGTATACTGTCACCTGTTCCAATTTTGCCACAGTTACCATGGAAAGAGAAAATCTAACCAATCACAGATTTAAAGCGGGTGGCCGCTTTTAAAAAAACAGCGCCCTCACATGGGCATTTTGAATACCAAGTAACACCCCTTTGACAATATATGGGCATAGTTAGATTACAGGTGACTGTATACCTTTAAATCCTAGCATCTCTTTTTCCCTGATTATCGACTTGGACGCTTTCGACTGTATCATAGAAAGTTTCTCTTAAGGCAGTACGCGCCTCGAAAGTGAAAGACTTAAATTTTTGCTCAAACTTTCAGCAAGGAATCTTCTAACCATTTGCTTTCAAAATGAAGAATAAAAATAAAGGGTCATCTTGCGACTTTGGATACTGGAGAAAAAGTATCCTATATTTACTAAAACTGAAATTAATAATGGTCACAATCCCTTTGTTTGGTCTATAAAAAGACACAAATTTCGATTTTTGAAACACTAAGATGGCAAAAAATTTTCTTATACCAAGAGCTTTAAAATAACCAACAACAAGTGACAGATATAGAATTGTAAAAGTTTGAAGGTCCAATATCTGTCCCCGAGGCCTCTATCTGAAGCAATCGTAAAATTGTCTAGTAAAGATACAGGTAAAGTTCAGTTTCACTTTAGATCTCGCTTTATCGAATATGCCTGTTATGAGAAAAGCTTTCAGCATATTCCGAGCTAAGTTGCGAAACCACAGAGACCAAGAAGTGGCTTTCTGCCTTCCCCAAAAGTTAATACTTTATGTGTTAAGCATTTTAGCCCTTGTTGTGGTAAAATGAGGGTCGTTATATTTTTTAATCTAGCTATACTAAAGATTATTGTGCAAAAATGGCTCAACAATGCCAGTGAGTGATTTCTTAATCAAAGACGTGAACTTTCTACGGGAAGAAACAATGTCAGAGCTTCCCAGGCTTACATTGTGCAAAGTTTTTATTGGCCGCTTCTCAAGGTGCAATTTTTTTTCCCACATTTGTGTCCAAATGTCTGGGGACCTTTTTTCTGAAGGTTGAGTTTGTAATCAGATATTAAATTGTTCCATCAAACCTCAGTTCTTTCTTCCAAAACATGCAAAACTAACGTAAGTCGATTTTTATGATCTGGACAGCATGATGTTTGAAGAGCATTTTAAAAAGATTGGCGCCGCTTCTCATATAATTAAGTACAAAAGATGTTACTTTAACTTACCTCTTTTTCAGATTCACAGCAGTCGGCACCCAAAGGTACGATGCAATGCAGCCGTGATAGGCCTTGCTAGGCGTAAATAATGTTTGTTTACCTAAAATTAGATATTATAATGACACAGAATAGAAAGTTGATTCGCTACACTGAAAGACATAAATAAACAAATAACCAATGCTGAATCGACACGTTCTGTAATAAAATAATGTTTTCATTTGTATGCATATTTCTATATTTTTGGATATACCGTAGATTATTGGTATGAAGACCAACATGTGACGGTTATTTATGACTCCAAAAATACGACTTCAAAATCGCGTGTACCGAATTTATGGTTTCTCTAAAAGTTTTGTTATTTTCGTTCTTAAAGTTTGTAACAACTAAAGATGTATAAAATGCGCCACGTTGACAGATATCCAGACCCTCACATTCATACAATATTCATTGTTGAAGCTTATTTGGACTTTTAGAGGATAAATGAAGTTTTTAATTAGTTTTGTGAAAATCGGGATGTTCATTACCTCATGGAGATAGCACGGGCATTGTGAATTCCAAATATCGGCAAATATTAGGTTATTCGTTTCTCTATACAAATATTTGCTGGTTGACCCCTGATTTTATTTTTTTATTTTGGAAGAGAATAGTTAAAGGCTTGCTTGAGGAAAGTTTGAGCGAAAGTTTAAGTCTTTCTTTTTCTTGGCGCCAACTACGTTGGTGTAGTACGCGCCTTGACATTGAGAGATAAAAACGTTTGCTCAAACTTTGTGTAATGAAACTTGAAGTCATTGCCTTCCCAAATCAAGAATGAAATTCAGGGTTCACCGTGCAAAATTTGGTACTACAGAAGCAAGTTACTGATATGATTTAGCAATATTTGAAAATGCAAACATCACCCGTCGCTGTGTTCAATTCTGTGAGGAAAAAAAACGATTGTCACAAATTAGCCGGTGAAAAATTTATTTACTTCACGGACCTCAAAATGAGCCCCACAAGTGGTAGACCGCAAACATGTGGTCAAAATTTTGGAGTCCGAATATCTGTCTCCAAGGCTCATTCTTCCTTAAGACTGAGACCAAAATGCATGATATGTATATCATGCAATGGCAAAACGCGAGGTTTTTACATGAAAGAAATCAACCAGATTATCATGCCACAGAAATCTATTCAGCGTTTGTGATTATCGCGACGACTTGTGCGATGGGAACAGATAATAAAAATAGAGCCAGCCACAGTTTATTTGGACCGAGCAATATATCACCGCCGTCCAGCACACTGTGTGCTAAAATAGTACTTCATACCAGTAAAAACATCTCCAAATTTCATCATACCATCTCATACTTCGATCGTTTATATCTGCTGGCAAAAGCAATCGCAAATTGCCGTTTAGGGGCGAAATACGAGGTTATTACTGAAAACCTAATTTCCCTCAGGACTCTTTAAATGTTTCTTTTTCATCATCATGAATAAAAGCCAGGGAACAAATTGCACAGTTTCACATCAGGGAAATAGATTTCCTAAAATATGTTGATATTTGAGATTGAAAGTGGCATGTATTAAGTATATTAGAAAATAAGGGTATGATTTCACGCGAAATGTTGACTTCTTCATGTATTAAGCAGCTTTCAATATGGACCTCCACACAGCAGACCAGAGAAGTATTGTCAAAGTTTCACTGTCCAAGTGCCAATCTCTGAGGTGCATAAAATCGAACAGGTTGCAGACGTCACCGAAATCTTTGGATATGACACCTCTAAGTACATGGCATTTTATCATTCGGCTAAATTGCGGACCATTTGTTAACCAAAGCTGACATTGGACGCCTCGAAGTTCACCCATGGAACTCGTTGAATATCATTTAACATTTAATTGAACATTTGCTTAAGGAAAGCTGGGAACAAAAGTTTAACTCTTTCATTTTCGCAGCGCGAACTACTTTAACACAAAATGTACAAGTATGTAATATTCAAAAAAGAGCGTTCGAATTGCGTAAACATGACAACAGCAAATTAAGGCCTAGAAAATGTTATCTTCAGAAATTCATTCTTTGAGTAATTATAATTATAAAAATAATGTAATTATTATCGTAAAGTAATAGAAAAGTAGCCTTAAAAATAAATCGATGTTCTGCCCTTTGGATTTAAATATTCCGCTGTAAGGTCTTCAATAGTTTGAGCAGAAATTGTGATCCATATGCCACATCAACAAACTATCTTACTGAAATGTTAACGTGGCCAACATGAACATATATACATCTTAATATATATTCCTGTATTCACACATTCCTTAGAAAATACAATTCAATGAGAGACACGAAAGTTCAAATGCCTTTTTGTTTTGTTTTAGTGGCATACTGTAGACAGGCTTCAAGGCTTTGGAAATTTGCTTCTATCGTCCTTGCCAGGGAATGGGTCTATTGTTATTGCTAGTGTAGGATAAATATAACATGGTTAATTGTGAGGGTAGAGCTTATTTGTCGGTGCAAGCAAAGTTAAAACTAACATCGCTATTTTACCTGCTGAGCTATGTGACAGCAATTTTGAGACAACAAATATAACTACTGTTCTGGTTAGCTCATACTTGTCTCACTCAGTCAACGAGGGTTGTCAGCAAAGAACAACCCGAGCTGGAAAGGTCGCCAACTGTAAATCTGATTTCAATCAATTTGGTTCAGTATGAGATCTGATCATCAAGGCCCGACTTCAAGATCAAATTTGAGAGTCGTGACATGATGATAGTCGTATCAAAAAAATAACAAATTTGCGCAATTTTTATTGATTTATTTTGTTATTTATTTCTTACTATTCGGGTTTCCGTGCCTTAATTTATCATTGTTATGCCGTATTGCGATATTCCCCCTTCTCAATGGCTTTCCAGTCATGTCTCTTTTCATTGTTTCTCTTTTATTACAGATTCAGTGGGTGAGGAAGTGCCTATTCTAGTCTGATATGGACTAAGGATGCGTATGCCGAGATTTATCGACCGAGATTTTGTCATCCGGTTAAACTGCAGACCATTTGTAAACAGAAGTCGACTTTGAACTCCTCGAATTTCATCCATGGAACTTACATTTCTCTCATGCCCTATCGATGAATATCATTGAATATTTAATTTATCAACATTCGTGTCAAAATACCTGTTAACAAGATCTTCATTCAAAGAGATGTGTCTAATTGTAAATGTCTGTCCGATCTCTGTGATGCGACGAGTTCCTGGTGTATATTTAATGAGCCTGAGAGCGAATTTCTGTACGTAAGGATAGACGATAAAGTTATTGAATTTATTTGAAAAAAACAGAGATAGAACATTTTATAACAATATTGCACCTTCGGTAAGCGACTGAAATTCTAGCAACTCTCCAAAAGTCACCAAAAATCTTTGTTAATTTTCATACAGATGGAAACAGGTTACCGATATTCAAAAATGGGCAAGCTTTTGATCTGCTACCAAATTATAACTTATTACAAAGAAATTTTGAAATGCACCGTACATATGTCTCTCCAAATTAATATAATTATCGATGTTAAAAACATTTGGAGAGATTATTCCTTTTCGGGTAATCTATCAAGAGAAGTATCACCAGAAAATTCAAAAATTAAACATATTGTAGTATTGCACCTCACGTATTGCATACAAAATGGTCGTTGGATTTCACACTGCATTTCAGGGTTAACCCCCCCTCCATGAATCCACCGCCCCCAGGCCGAAGAAACTGGCCAGTCCCTAAGTTTCGTTTTTGAAAATCGGGAATTTCACATATCGATAAATAGTCGATCATTTGCTTCTCTTGTACCAACATTTGCTAGGTGACCTATTTTTATTTTAGTTTTTTCAAAGAAAACAAATGAAAATTTGCTTGAGGAGAGTGGGGAGCAAAAGAGTAAGTCTTTCGAGGTGCGAACTATATTAACACAAACGTGCACGTATGTATTATTCAAAATGTGCGCTCGACTTGCGTAAACAGGACAGGAAATCAGCAAATTTAGGCATAGGAAATGTTATTGTCAGAAAATCATTCTTTGACTAATTAATATCTCATAGGGCTGAGTCCATAAGCTTGGGCAGCTATGTAATTGCCATAGCCTTGTAGCCAACGTGCGGCAAGCTCGCTGAGTTAAGACCGACTACTCAGCGCTTTGAACCATGGCGGTGACAAGGGTCGTGACCCTTGACACAAGACGGCTGCAAGCAGCATGCAGCGCGCATGGCTGATGCTATTGAACGGTGTGATACGTTTTATCCCAAAGTAAAATATATGGATGTTTTTTGTTATAGTCATCTTTAAAAGTTAATTCAGTATTTTTATAGCTTTATTGCTTGCAAATTTTGTTCAAAATTTGCCATTTTGCCTGGCATACTGTGGACAGGTTACCATGCTTTGGAAATGTGTCTCTGTCGTCATTGTCCAGGAATGGGCGTAGTGTTAGCAGTATATCAGGATGAATATAACATAGTTGATTGTGAGGGTAGAATTCTATTGTCTGTGCAAACCAATTTAAACTAACATTGCTATTTTATCAGAGCTATCTGAAAGCAATTTTATGACAACAAATATAGATTTTTAATGGCCCTTTAACTAAGTTCAGCCATTTTATTTTCAATTCAATGGCAAATTTATGAAGTTCATTGACAACCAATGTAGTCCCTAGGTAGAAATATGATTAAATCTGAACGTACTGAATGTTAAAATTTTGAGAGAATACTTTGTCACTATTGCAACAGTACACTAGCCAGATGTTAATTTCAAATCATTCCTTTATTTCTGTACTGGGTACAAAACGTCTATGGCAAGGATGTTTCCATGCAGCTTAGCCGTGTGGAATAGCATTGAGCATTGTCTTTAAATTTATCCTGACTCGGATCTGAAATGCCCGAATCGTAAATAACTCTGGTGTGATGAATAGAGATAAAGAATACCCTCGGAAAATATAAAACTAGTGTGATAACGTTCTGGCAATTTAGATGTGTAAAAACTTCATACATATTCAATGTACAGCATACCTCAAGTGAATGTCTTTATTTAACACATTGATATTTCACTTTTTAAAGGAAGGCGTCACTTTTTACGCAATATTTGTCTTGTCGATATATACTGATTTCAAAATTCATTAAAATATTATTGATTAATGAATTAATAAAACGTTCACTGAGCTTTTACGATATCTGCTACACATTAATCATGATCATGATTGTTGTACCACTTTTAATTGAAATTTTGCCTTCGAATCTTAATCAAGTTAGGCATGGTGTAGAAAACGGAGAGCCCCACAGTTCTTATGTCAAGCTAAAGTCAAGCTGAAGTCGTTGCAGTAGATTTATCTGAAACCAGTACTTACAAAGTCCAGTACTAACATCTAAATGACCATATGATTAATTATTACACCTCACTCATTCAGCGTGCACTGCCATTGGTTAAACACAACTCACGTGACATGTAAAAGAACGTGATGATGCCCTCTGCGAACGTGATGATGCCCTCTGCGAACTTGATGATGCCCTCTGCATTTGATATTACATGGATGACGTCATTTTACTTACTGCGCATCCTTTCTGCGCATAACAAATTGTCGTTCGCTTGTACTTGCTACTATCGCTGCGAAACGTCATGCAGAGCTGTCGACGGCACAGTTAGACGATATTTTGATGCAAGTAAACAGCAAACGAACGAAAATGGCAACAAGGAATGCAATTTCTGTGTTCAGCGACTATGCAAGCAACAAATTTGGATACGCGACCGAGGAGATCGGCAAACTTTCAGCGGCAACCCTAGACTTGGCACTGACAACATTTTACGCTGAGGTCCGGACTCATGCAGAAAGGCGAACTGTACCTACGGCTCGGGCATCATCAATATTTCGATCATGACCACCATCCCTTGGGCAGGCAATAAATCGTGATCTTGCCCTCGCTCTCATGTGTTATTATTTAACTGCATCAGGCTGTTTTCTTCGTTCAAGAATCGAAATAATGCCCGCTAGTTTGTTTTTTTCCTTAACGGTGTCTTTGTCCGGCGATGGATTACGTTTCTTCAGCATGTTGAACCAATATCGGCTACCCATCGTACAAGGTAAAATATCGATGGGTATTACCTGTAAATCAGAGATAAGGTAGCATTTTGTTAAATACGACAATGGCTGCAAGTAAAATGCAAGATGAGTCTGTGGTCCAATGTGTATAGGTTAAAGACCTTGAGACACTCTCAAGTTGCATGAATTTAAGGGACAAAGATGTTATATGTTTGGTTAAAGATCCATGAAACATCGTTTAAAGTATACAAAAGCCTAACTGTCACGTTTTGGTTGATTTTCTCACATTGCTGGAGGCCGAAACATCGTGTAATTCGCTTTTGGAATAATATTTTGTTTCGAACACGGTAACTTTACACAATACTTTTTCAGGTCTACTCAATGTGTTGGTTCATTTTAAAGGATGTGGAGTACATAAATTTACTTATATTACGAGGCGCATATTACCTTTATACAAAATTTTATAATCAGAAAATAAGCGTAAGGTCTACTCACTGTGACCAACTCAAAGTGGTCACCTCTAAGGTAGACAGCGCCTCGGGGACAGATATCCTGACTCTAAAAAACTTTAACTAGACTTGTTTTGGCCCACCACTTGTAGTGCCTTATTTTGAAAATAAATCAGCTTTTTTTGTGTCTATTGGAAATTTAACGCTTCATTATCAAGTCATCACAACGATGGCGGCCATTTTGAATTTCACGCGTTGGTAAATATTGTGTAGTTTGCTTCATTTGTACCAAATTTTATTCCTTGTTTCGGAAGGGAATGGTGTAAATTGTTTTGCAGAAAGTTTAAACAACATTTCAAGTCTTTCGATTTCGTGGCAAGAACTGTCTTTAGAAACCAATACAGCGATAAAGAAATTTTCACGGTAAAGTTGAATTGTTCGGAAATGTTAAATATGTATCGAAAGTAAATCCTTATTCTTATGATTCTGCTCCAGACGAGAAACTTTGTATCATCTCGACCGGTGAAGAACTAACACTTATGTACATTATGTGTCTGACTGTAGCAATGTGGTGCAAGACCCTCTTGCTTTGTAGAGTCCTCTGCAATGTGTGCCTTTTTAATTCAGCTTTCCTTCTCCACCTTAACGTTATTGTACTAAAATGTGTATCGCCCTGTCACGCCAGTGTTATCAAGCTTAACATGTCTGTATGGTACAAATAAGAAATTCGTACATTCACCGGAAGTATACTTGCTACGACCCCCCAATAGTTTGGCTTACAATATACAGCATGGCAAACCAGTGGTTAGGTTATGAATTCACTAACATCAATACAATAAACTACTACGAGAGTCTACTGCCCTCAAACAAAGCCTTGTCAGTTGCTCATCTTCCATACCTGCAATGTGTGAGCGAAATACCCACGTGCTCTGTCCTCCGCACCCTATGTTGCTAAGGCCTATCTCACATAGATGGTTGCGCTCGGATAGAAGAAGCTTGTCTCGGCGTAGTTTGACATACAAGTCGATACAAAGTTTGACAGAACAGACTGGCAACACGAACAGAAAAGAATATTGTAAGTGCGATGTCTTCCAGTGCGTCGTGAATAGATGTGTCGAGGCGTATTCTCGATAAGATTAAACGGTAAGTAAATTGACGCTGTTATGTAGGTCATTTTCCCCCACAGTCATGACCTGAATTCAATTAATCTAGAAAATTCTGAAGGTCACTGTCCGTCACGACCTTGTCACGTTGAATTCAATTAGTTAAGTTTGGAACCTTCAAAAAATTCAATTAGTCGTGTAAGTGGAAACATTTTTAGAGCAGTGATTAGCATATCAATAGAAGTTCTAGATTGTTCTTATAATATTCTCGTACATAACCATTTGACATTTGAGTATGAATAGGGGATCGCATAGCTTTTAAGTCAAACATTTGGGATCTTGTCTCTTGCGTGTTACATTATGACTTTGAAATCTCCAACAGTAATAATTTCAAGATTTTCACGACCTTCACAGCAACGTTTGATTTATTTTGTGGACTTTGTGCAACCTCAAGCCTGCAAGGAAATGACTGCATCGGTCTGTCTCACCGTCAGACACTGGAGCTTTGCCGTCCCAGCTGAGATAAGTAGCCTATAAATTTGTACACTTTGTATTCTATCCTTTGACTTAGCGATGACTTTTAATTTTTGCAATAAATTTCGTTTTTAAGGAAACTGCTGATTTCACCGCTTTATTCGTTATTTTCTCACGTAACCACGCATAAAGAATTGCAAAGTGTGATTTATGTGATGTACATAGAATAACAGGTGTACAGCGCCAAGAAATATGCCCTATAAGCTATTCAAGGGCTAGTAGCTGTAATTTTTGATGATCTTTATTTTATTATTATCATTTATGTCAGCTATAACTTGGTGTTGTACTCCCCAAATGTTGAGTTCCTCAGTATTCAGCTTGTCAGCTCAGCCTGTACTTGTACAGACTGCATTCTTACTGTTGACAAGCGAATTCTGGTCCGGAGCAGAATTCAAATGTAAACAATATCATTGCGTTTAAAGCCCCCACTCAATTATCAGATTTATCTAATATAAATATTATTTCCTTGATAAAATATTCAATGGAAAACAAAAGAATGACAAACTGTTAATGGGCTATTGACACATTTGCTAATGCGAGAACCTGGGATTGAGAAGGGCGCCTTTAAACACACGATTCGCTTTGTATACTGGCTAAATAATGGGTGTTTCATCATCCTTGGAGAGTATAATAAGAACTTGCAACTGACATACGGAACAAAAGATAGTGAAAAGATCATCAAAAGCTGAGACAAATGGATTCCGGTCCGGAACAGAATCTAATTTCAAATTTTTCTCTGGTCTACTGTTTCGGGGATCATTTTAAAGGTCTTCGAGTAAGAAAACGTCTCATCGCCTCAGTTTTTCGAAAATGGAAAATGAAATGGTGGTAAGGCAACGTATCACAACGTCGGAACGTATCATAAACTCACAGCATAAACTACTTTTTTACAAACTACCCAGTCCACATAACTGTGAGTGAGACTGATTACAGCGGGCCAGCTCGGTACCAACATACCTAACGCGATCTTGAACACAATCTGGCTAAATAATACCAAGTTGTTTGGTCTCAGAGGAAGCAATAAACACAGGCAAATGAAGTTGGGTGACGTTACAACAGCGGTAGACGAATATGTGGCTTATCTCATCTACAATGAGCGTCTCACAAAAACAAGATGTGGAGAACCCGGCAACGCTCGCAAATTTTCCAGGTGCAGCCAATGGAGCTATTCGTTGAAAAAGCTATTCCGGGAGCAATTTTTGAGGGCAGGGGAAATTTTAATTTTGCTTGGCAGGGGACATATATTTAGGTGTCAGGGAGCAACTTTTGGCTTTTTTGTCGGGCAGGGCAGATATCGGTTGATTGTCCAGGTGACAGGGCTTGGCGAAAAACGAGGAGAGAGGGGAAGCTACTTTTAAAACGGGGACAGGGGAAGTTAAGCCATGATGTTTCTGGTAGAAGGCCACTGCAGTGTGTGTCTGCAAGGGAGTGTTAATTTTCAGGGGAAATTTTTTCACAGGGTAGGAGAAAATAGACAGGTTTTTTCATCTCAGGGTAGGTTAGCTTCATGTCTGCAGGGGAAATGGAATGACACATATTGAGGGGAGTTTTTACGAGGGCAGGGGAAATCGACAAGGTTTTTTTTTCGCCACAGGGCAGGGGAGCTTCAAAAATTGACAGTGGGGAGGGGAAACAGGCAAAAATAAGTGGGCAGTGGGTAAAAATGAAGTTTGAGTGCGGGGGTTAGTCGAAAAAATTTCAGTGGGAGGGCAAATTATGAACAGCTAATTAATTACCCTCATGACTTAAAATTAGTCAGATCACATTACTTGTCATGCACAATATAGCTTGTCGTAGTAAAGACCCCTTTAAAAGTGCATTGTTCGTTGGTTGCACCTGATTTTCCCCGAAGGCGTACGCGACCCCATCTAAACCATCGACCTGCACTGTTTGTGTGTACAATGCCTAAGCTGAAGGGAGACCGGGAGCGATGAAAAACAACGATGCTCCCTTCTATCTCTGCATCGAATACTTCTCGACTTCGCTCAGTGAAGGCATATGGTTTCCCAATCAGGCAATAGGTGTGAACAAGCTCAACACGATCATGAAGTCTATGGCAAAAGCCGCTGGTATCGCCGACAACCTGAGCAACCACAGCGCTCGGAAAGCGTATGTACAACGCTTGTTAGACGCCGGTGTCCCCCTAACAGTACAGCAGCTCAGCTGAGTGGACATAAAACCCCAACTAGCATGAATAGATATGCTGTCGCCAACGAAGATCAAAAGCGGCAAATGAGTAACATCTTGAATGGGGTTGACAACAAATTCAATCCGAGGCCGAGTTCATAGACAAGCGGTAGCATGGTACTCATGTCCGCCATGGCCAGCAACGCAAGCGATAGATCGGTCACTGAGATTGCCTGGGCTGTTTCCAAACACTCAAATCACCGGAGCAGGAAACAACACTTCATAGCATCTTTCTTCGGCAGATGTCCGTACACCGTCTAAGCGACGTACGCAGACCAACCATGCTGTACTCGGACTCTGATTCTGATTGCATTGAAAACTTATTTGTTTTTTGTGTCTGTTTTTTTTGTCTTATTCGAGATGGAAATACAGTGATAGAGTGAACTCTGCATCAAAATGTTTGTATGAGGTTCTGTCATATTATGCAAATTGTATGAATTTGTAATAAGGCAGAGTGCGCTTCGGGACATATTCGCACTTTCAAACTTTTACAATTCTTATCAGATTAACCACTTAAGGTGCTCATTCTAAAGCTCTTTATATGAAAATATATTTGCCATATCAGTTTTTCGAAAATCGAAAATTTAGTTTTTCTGCACAGGGTAAACACAGGTACGGCGGCCATTTTCAATTTCAAATGTCGGTAAATCTTGGACAATTTGTTTCTCTAATATCAACATTGGCGTGGTGAACCCCGACTTTTATTCTCTACTTTGAAATACAATGGCTGAGAGATCCTCTGAGAAAAATTTGAGCAAAGGTTTAAGTATTTCACTTTCGAGGCGCATGCTACCTTAAGAATGGAAATATAATGAAAACAATCGTACCAGTCGAACGTGCCCATGAGGGAAAATGCCAAGAGGATTTGACCGGTTAAGAAGGGCTTGACTACGCAGTTTCTGCGTAGTGAAGCGTCATTACGTATTCATGGTGACCCCTGACCAGCTGTCAATATCTTCGGGGGCTTTTGTCTTTTGACCTGCTTTGCATATGCGTCGTTGGACACGACCTGCCATTCACCCAGGTAGTCAATTAAACTGTTAATTGACTGTTTACCGACCCAATTAACACTATCCAGCAGTATCAGTCATATTTTAATCGCGTGGCCCGGGTGGGCACAACGTAGGAACGCGTGTATTTCTATGTGTACGTTTCACTTGTGGTGTCGTTTGTACCATCGTGCGTTTGAAGTCCTTGTTTCACCTACAGTATTACCTTCAAGGTGACAGGCTTACTATTAATGTTCAGTATCATTGAAGCGAGTTCTGCCCACGGTGAAAACCACCTGTTTTGCCTACTAATTACTGCCCGTCGCTGCCCGTCCTGAATGTAGCCTATCATAGCTACAGTAATCAGTCAATATATAATACCCCGCGCCTTATACTTTTTATATAAACTTGTAAAATCATAGTCCGAGCCGTAAAATTGTTGACTTTTGATCCGATATACAGGTTGATCGTTGAATCGCACCGGCGCATCCATGTTTACTTGCCCCATAAGCTTACTACTCTGCAAAGGGTGGGTAGATGGAATTCCAGGGCCAAAAATGAACACCGGGGCGAAACTTTTTGTGAATTCATGTGAAAACATAAATCATTTATCAGTTTTAATATATATATACTCCTTAATTGTAAGTTTGATAAAAATCGAGACCACATTCAAGGGCTATGCAGACTGTCCATGTACGCACACACAGGCAACCACCGGTGAATATCAGCGTCAGCGGCATACCTATCGGGTCGTAAATCGATCGGCGGTTTGGGGGTCCTGGACACGGTCCAGGGACCGTGCCCTGGACTATGATTTTATAAGTTTATATCACAAGTAAATGTTGTGGAATATTAAGATATCGACCTACTACTGTATTGAAAAGGCCAATTTCGTGACAGGCAGTGCTAGAAGAATGACGGGCAGGGACGGCAGTAATTAGTAGGACCGTTTCTTTGAATACTGTTCGATATTAAGTGACGGTCAAACGTTTTGGTGGTGCGCGTGACCGGCGGCACTGACACAAACTGGGTTGACAAGCAGATAATTCAGGTTTTTGTTCAGTGTTGTTACCATTTGTCCATGGTGGAAAACATTGACGAAAAACCAGAGAAAACGGCCCCACTCCGAGAACAGCCCCATTGATCTCTTCTCTTCTCTTCTACCATAGACAGTTCTCGCTAGACTGTCTTTGTTTGTAAAAATAAAGTCATCTGGCACTTTGAAATTTCTGTAGGCTCATCTTTTCAATCGAAGTTGGGCGATTCCATGGTTCTTTGGGGCAATTAAGTGTACGTCGAGCTTAAGGAATGTGGTTACATTCGCGATGTTTTATTCGAAATCATTTATTCTGGGGCAAATGCACACAATTTATGCCGTTGGAAATACTGGCCGCTCATAAACAAGACAATAAACTCAATATGTGTGCATCTTTACTTTTATTGTCAAAGTGCCAACGACACCTACAAAATACAAAATAGTTCAGTCCAGGTATTTGCAACTCTGCCATCAGACTGGTCAACCGGAAATCAACCATAGGTGTCTTTTGGCATGCGTATACGCCAGTCACCTAGGCGACTTTAATCCGCACCACTTATCACCATCGGGAAGGTACTCCTCCCCCTATACCACTGGCGATCCCGCCCTCAAGGCACTACGTCATTCGACCAAGCATTGTTATTGTAATTTCCTGCATAAAATTAACAGCGAGGTCAACCGGTCAAATCGTCTAAGCCTTTCCTGGCATGTCCATTTGCCTAGTTAATCTCACTATATGAAAACAGACGGACTTTTGAACTGCGGGGGAATAAAGGGTATAGTTGCACGTCTCAGTTGGACATAAACCGAATACTGGTTGTTTTCACGAGTTACATTTTAAATGGCGTACAGCAAATACGTACATGCTACGATGACTTAAGGCTGCGTTCACAAATAACGATTAGGGGGGGGGGGCTGGAGGAGTCGCGATTGAAATCTTATTTTTTCAGATCCCCCTCAGTACCCTAAAAATTTTCAAATGCCCCCTCTATATGGTCAACCTTTTCAAGTTGCCCCAACTATCACAGGCTCGCATATTTGTAAAGGATATGAGCGCAGAAAAAATAATAACGTATCATGTCGCAACCACCCCATTAAAAAACAGAGACAGCAAACCCCACTTTTTTATCAGCACTCAAGCCCTTCCTGTGTATACTCTAAGCATTACAGCTCAGGTGAAGCAAACACTGACTTCCTGATAAGACTGAGAATTTAATGTCCTCATCAACAATGTCTACATTAAGTAAGCGAATCAAGTATGCAAATCTGTTTTAGGCCTCGGAATTCTTCTTTCATATTTTGAAGGAAACTTTAATATTTTAGGGGGAAATTATTGGAATTTATCAGTCTATTCTTGAGAAAATAATAAAATATCCAATCCACATAACAAATTTATTTCCCAGATAAGTAGTAAATACAAATCCACACAATGGCCTGTTTGATTACATGTTTTAAAGTGGTCTGTTATATCAGTGTGCCCTTTACCTACCATGATTGTAAAAACTTTAGAGTAAATTTGAAAATTGCCCCCTTTCTTGACAATTTTCTTGTGTCTCAGAGAATATTTATGAGTTGTAACTCAAAAATAGGCATTCACAATATTTAGTTTTGGAGAAGATTTAATTTGCACCCTTTCAAGCGAGAGGCATTCTCTGAGAAGTAGACACTCTGAGACTTTGATTTACGTACTTCATTTACTTCCAAATAAAACACAAAAATATTCCTGCCCGTGAATATTTTGCAGTCGTACTTAGTCTCAGCAGCTGCAAAATCAGTGTTGATCCATGGCTGAATGTGTACATGGATTATGTAACCTTTGATTGTATTGTTTGTGTATTGCATTAACTTCCAACCCCAGTAAACCCGATTTAAAAGGCCTAACACGGGTGTAAGTTGTAATGGAGTGGTCGCGTCATGTTGCGTCATTCCGCTCACAGGTGTTCAACACTACCTGTATTAGCACTTCGTATAGTCATATTCCCAAGGCAAGTTCTTTAAGTGCATCAGTGAATTTTTGAGATTTATTGGTCTAAAAGCCAACTTAAATTAATCCAACTCTGGCCAGGTCAATTGCTCCTGCCGAAGAGCACACAAAATGACAACCGTGAGAGAGTAGGCAAATTGTAAATTCTGGCTAATTGCCAAATTGTGAAAAACTCAGCACAGTGGAGTGACCTACCAAAAATTTGTTTCAAATGTACAAGACATATATGAATTAGATGCTACTCAAAATTGACAATACTGGAAGGTTATAATATTCCATCAAATAAATGTTTTAATCTCTGAAATTTTAGGTGTAATAATTGCAAATTTGGTAAAAAAATAAATAATTCCATTTGGTCACATATTTTTTCATTCAGTCGTCACTGTTCAAAGTTTTATTTTTGTATTATTTTATGACAAGAATGTGAAAATTTAGAAAATCAAGCATGGTGACCCCATATTTTTTCTTTAATATTTGATTATTCTCATATGCCAGAATTCAAAAATTTTCATGTTTGATTATTCTCATATGCCAGAATTCAAAAACTTTCATGTGTTCTTCCATGTGTTGCTCTCTGGCCTGATCTTGTTTACAAGTACCGATATGTTTCACTGTCATGAGCGTCATTTGACACAAACTCTTCTTCAACTACCGTGTACATCAGAGTCAGAGCTATCTCTGTCACTGCTCAGGTATGCAGTGACAGAGACACTGCAGTAGGAGGCAGTAAATGATAGTGACACTACCCGTAGGCAGTAGCTGTTTTAACTTCGATAAATTTGACAATATTTTTGTTCAGCTTATACAACTGCGTTCTTGTTTTACTTCCTACAGCATTTCGAATTGTCCAGTATTCAGCTTGCTATCACGGCCTGTGTATTTGTACCATGCATTGGTATCACTGACAACTGACTGTCAGTCTGGACTCCAATTAAATCACCACCTAATACATATCTATATACACAGGCTTTGTCAACAAACTATTGTGTGTTTGAGCATGCTTGAGGGAGATAGCAAGAAACTGTATTTGTTATATTGCATAGAAATATATTAGAAATCATTAACAGTTGCAGCTTCTGCCCTGTTACTAGGCTCAAGTTTGTTTCTTACGACAAATCACACAAATATCGTAGTTTGCAATTCTTAATCAAACTTAATCATGTGATAGAGTTATTGAATGTGTCATAAGTGAGATAAATAAGGATTACACGTGACAGCTGCTTGACACGGTAAACTGGGCATTCAACAAGAGCTCTAATAATAGGTTGCTGTATATCGTGCCTTCAGGTTTTTTTTCAAGCAATTCAAGTCATGAAAACGCTTTTGTGTATTTGAGTCTGCAAGCCTTTATTTAAAATCACCACCCATGACGTCAGAATACCTGAAGTGATACTTGTTGAATGCATAGGTCATTGTTCGAATGTAAACCGCTCCATATTATGAGTCATATTATTTGCATATGGATCGACTTGCTGAAACATGACTTGGAACATTTCATTTTGTTTTCGGGTGAGTTCAGCCATGTTTATGTGAATTCATTTCACAAAGTCTATCACATTATCCTCATGCACATGGAGAACACAGTTGCATATCATATGTTGGTAAATCATTCTGAAATATTGAATCAAGTCCTCGTTCTTTTCAGTCGCTCTGTCCCTAACGTATTCAACACCCCTGTAGTGGAATGGTTTAGACTGATATGTTAAAGGTCGTCGCCTGCCAATCTTCTAAGGACGACCTGGTTTGACATTCTAGATCGAAAGA
>LD346619.1:125519-139349 GCA_001465055.1 Ptychodera flava
ATGACCCTTCAAAAATGCTTGCGCGAAAAATGGCGACCCACCCCCAAAAAACACCGGCCCACCCCCCTGTAATTTGTGTCCAGTCCCTAAGTAAGATGAATAAAAGTCTCTAACGGCACAGGACTAATCGTGACAGCTGTTTGACACATGCAGTAAACTGGGCATTCCACAATGACCCTTACAA
Organism: Ptychodera flava; assembly: GCA_001465055.1. Taxonomy (NCBI): domain Eukaryota; kingdom Metazoa; phylum Hemichordata; class Enteropneusta; family Ptychoderidae; genus Ptychodera; species Ptychodera flava. The sequence continues at coordinate 125,704 of LD346619.1, forward strand.
TTTGTTGCTGTATATCTTGCCTTCAGGATTTCAAAGCAATTCAAGTCATGAAAACGCTTTTTGTGTATATGAGCACGGTCTTTGTTGTGGGACCGTGATTTGAGTCTGCAAGCCTTTATTTAAAATCACCAACCATGACGTCCGAAAACCTGAAGATCTACTTGTTGAATGCATAGCTCATTGTTCGAATATAAACCAGACATGAGCCAGACATGAGTCATACATTGGCATATGAATCGACTTGCTAAAGCATGACTCGGAACATTTTGTTTTCGGGCGAGTTCATCCATGTTGATGTGAATTCATTTCACAAAGTCTATCACGTTATACTCATGCACATGGAGCACACAGTTGCATATCATATGTGGGTAAATCATTATGAAATATTGAAACAAGTCCTCGTCCTTTTCAGTCGCTCTCTCCCTAACGTATTCAACACCCCTGTAGTGGAATGGTTTAGACTGATATGTTAAAGGTCGTCACCTGCCAATCTTCTGAGTACTACCTGGTTTGACATTCTAGACTGAAAGATTCGTCCACGGTCCCTTTTGTGGAGGGACCGTAATTCGTCGCTAGAGGGGATGGGAAGCGTAGAGAGCGCTCTCGAGTGGCGGAACTTTCACGTCGTCCAAGGGACTTCAGTCAAATTTACATTTAATGTGTCACAAGTCTCCGCAGACTGGTATGTAGGAATTACAGGAGGATGTATGCAGACTTGTGTCCGGATCCAGCGAATACAGTTGATTCTGGTAGTTTATTGCCGTTGACCGAGTGAATATCAGAGCTCGTTTGAAGCAGACTCTTCTCTTGGGAAAGAAAAAGTATACTCTGTCGCCTAAAGATTCTCCTGGAGAATAACCGAAGACAAAGTGAAGACTAAAATACGCTCTTTATTAGATCATAATTCATCTATTTTTCCAAAAAAGCAAAACGATTTTATTGAAAGTTAAAGCCCCCACTCAATTATCAGATTTATCTAATATAAATGTTATTTCCTTGATGAAAATATTCAATGGAAAACAAAAGAATGAAAAACTGTTAATGGGCTGTTGACACATTTGCTAATGCGAGAACCAGGGATTGAGAAGGGCGTCTTTAAGTCTGCGAGAATATAAGCACACAAAGAAAGTGTCATACAGAGTGGGTAGTTTGGTTGTGACTATCCCGTGTATTGTTCGTAACGTGGTTGTCGTTGCAATCACAGTTACTCGTACAAGGGTCTGCATGGTAATAATGCACAAACGGGTGAGTGGTACACCATGATTCGTATTACTCGCACAAGGGTCCAGTAATAACTCACATACTGGTGCTACCCTATGATTTGGTTAGTTTAATCACGATAACTTCTACATGGTTACAATATCTAGAAAGTCGGCTTTTACGTGGTCCATCACAGTCAAACAGATTGGACTTCTCATTGAAGTCAGTACTTCAAAGTCTTATAGCGTCTACATCTCTGTGTCTAAACGAATGAGTGCGAATGATTATGTCTCTCTCCAGAAAGTGTAATCGTTTCAAAAATCTGCATATTGTCATAACTTTTGTGTGCATCTATAATTAACTAAACATCAGTAGGGGAGAAAGGTCGCTCCAATCTTAGTACAATGTCAAAAAGAATGAAACGATCTGCCATCATTGCTAGTGACTTAAGCAGTTGTTAGAACAATCCATTTACTAAAGGAGGATAACCGTTACTTCAAAGGTTCAGTAAATCAACAAACAGAGATCATTCTCACGATGCATCGAGTGTAGAGTTCACTGTCGGTCAGAGTCATTGTCAGCCGTTACAACTTAATTCAAAGGGTAAAATTTCAAGCAATCATTTGGCGATATCACAATAGAATAGTCATGATAATGCACATCGTAAGTCGCAACAACAAGAAAAACGGTATGATACGGAAACTGCTGGTCTAGAATTTGTCTAATTTTCTCTTTCTAAGCGAAACCCGAACTGAAGGTGAAAATAATATTTCCTTATCTATCAGAGACACGTATGCTTTAAAGGCAATTCACTATTTCATGACAAGAAACAAAAAACAAAAACAAAACCAAACAAAAAAACAAAACAAAAAAAACAAGAGCAATGGTGGTAAATTTTGATTTCCCGTTTAACATCGCTCAAATGTAGGAAATACTGGTCTTCCATCTAAATTGACAAGACATTTCTGAAATATGATGACAAATGAGTGAACATTTAGTATAGAAGTTTCATACCTTCAACATTTTTATGGTCGTTGTAATGTACCCACAGATTAACAAAGGAGTAAAAGGTGTTTATCTACGAAGTCTTATGTCAAATTTGATAGCCACTTGCATCAACCATGATCTATTTTTTTACATCCATGCATCAGCAAACATCGAAGATAGAAACAGGATAATTTGAAGAGAGTGAAGTGTTGCGGGATCTGAGGCAAATTTGGAACACTGTAGTCAACTTATGAAGAAAAATATTGTTTTTGAACGCCAAATTTAATTGTTTCTTATGTCAAGCAAATATATTGAGGAAACATGAAGGGTGGGAGATATTCAATAATCTCCCTCTCGTCTACGAGGTCGTCACTTTTACCCATAAAAGTAAAACCAAACAACAAACACAACAAAAGTATTACCACCACCACCGCTATCATTATCATCGTCAGTAGCGGTAGTTGCTGCAGCATTAATTTATTTCCCAGGAGTACATTTTGTAGTGCCAGACGTCGTTAAGAATTATGTTTGCTGATACCATTTTATCTCTTTATTTTTATTTGTTTGTTTATCTATAAAGTAAAAATTGTATAAACTTGCTATTGTAATTTCTTTCTGCTTCAAATTTGAGAATGACCAACGTTTCCCTAGTTTTTTTAGAAACATATGTCATCGAGATAAAGAGCTACGAAGATAGAAGCTAGTCAAACAAGTGACGACCTATCAGAAAAGGCGATTAGAATCAGCTTTTACGTCGTTTCGTTCATAAAATGGCCGCATGTGCGTCACAGTATCGAAAAAGCAGACTACAACGAATATACTAGCTAAGTTACGTCGAAGATATTAAATCAAAATTAGCTTGCAATTTTTGGACAAACATATTGCAAGAAAGATGTGATATTGCACGTCCACAGCTGTAGGCTACCTTAGTAACCAATGGGTGTCAACAACAAACTAGTCATGTATTGGCTATTGCCAGTTGGCCTTAAAACATCCAAAACTCAGCTTAGTAATTCTCAACAACATGTATTCTGTTGAGAAATCCAAAAATTTCTTTCCATACATCCTACGTAGTTATCATATTGCAGTTCCCATTGCCTCTGCAGGCTGCCTACTGATCATTGGGTGTCAATAGCCAACTGGCCCTGTATTACGCGCGTCCCTCCCGTTTTGTTTCTATTTAGCCTAAAAACTCATCCAAACTTAGATGCACACATTTTTTATATATCCACTGTTGTCATCATATTGCAGTCCCCATGTGTCAATGTGAGCTTCCTACCAATTGCGGCTAACTTCGCGGACAAAAATTAGGCTTTATTGATCCCGAGCTGTCAACAGCGGGATAGATATATTTCTACAACATTATAACTCTACCATGAAAAAAGGGGTATCAACTTGTTAGAAAAAAATTAGACAACTGTAACTTTCCTCGATTCTGAAATGATTCGAGTAGGGGTGGCGCTGTCAATAGCCTTATAGGGCAGGTCAGGTTATTGACACCCGGATTTAAATACACATTCCGAAAATTAATGGCGGCCACTTCAGATGACGTTGTTATACCCGTTCACTTCTCCACAACCAAGTATACTACATAGCAGTACACCTGCGTGTTGCATCGTTGAAAGTGTAGTCCACAATTAATTAGCACCATGTCGAATACACAGAGTAACAGTCTTAGGGGAAGTACTGACAGTCAGGACAGTGCCAGTGGCCATGAATACACTGACCGTGATTGTCAGCGAATTGCTGCTGAGACCGACGCCTCCATTGCAAACGTTCGCGCCATGGGTCCTTCCGCATTCGCAACAGGTCACCTGCCCAACGACAAGGACGACGAAGTCAGGTCACATGATGACCAAAGTTCGCAGGGTGCTTCCTACTCTTCTGTCGAGAAAAGCAGGCCAAAGTAAGTGCATTTAAGTCAGATAAATTGAGGTGACTAAATAAAACCTCGGGTGGTAGCTGCTTGATGTAGCATGACAACTGGGACTGTGGCGATGACCCCAATGACCCGAGCGCATTCGATACACGCCACAAGTCCCGCTGCGATATCACAGCTGGCATGAATGCAGCTTGTGCTCGATATGCCTTATCGGTCTGAACCGTGGTTTTATCAAACATACGTGCCCTTTTTATGGTGAACCATCAAGCTAAATCGTTTGCAGAAGTAATCATCGCTCACGTTGTTTTCGTTTCAGTAAGTGACTTCTCCATGCCGTGCTGACTATAGCGAGCTCTGCTTAAATATTCATTAGGCCTACAGAGAATAGGGAATATATTTCCAAAACTAAAGAAAATCATTCTCCATAACTGCAATTGATTGGTTTATACACAGAGAGTTAGTTAAGATGATCAACAGAAGAAAAAACAACAAACAATGGCTACTTCGTGACATTTACAATATTTGCATAATATACTAACGATTCGAATAACTATAGTGTATACCAGCAACGGAACAACATCCAGGATAATAAAAAAGGTAAACTTTAGGGCCGTTGTTCGAAAAATGAATTTTGGAAATCTTGAAAGCTGACACTATAATAATAACGGGCATTCCACTGTTGAACGAACACAAGAAGAACACAACAATACACAACAAATAGCGACACCAACATTTGCGTGTGGAAAGACTAGTTTTTGTCTGTTCGCTAATGTAATTTTTAAGGACGTCTGTCCTTTGGTATTCTCGTGTGTGAAACTAGGTAAACTTGTGCTCACTATTTGCGATACAATTCTCCAATTACCCATTGAAATCAAAAGGCGCAGGAAATTTTACGTTCACACCCGTAATTGATCGTGTCTCCACCAAGTATAACGGATTCTCCACCATTGCAAACAGTCAAAACACATAGATTAAATCAAATCATATAAAACAAACGTCGAAGAGATTAGTGTTTGCAATGCAATACCGATTATAAGACATTGAATGAATCATTATACGTAGGGACGTCTTGCAATACGTTCAAGGCTTTTATTACATTCACCTTTTGACTTTTTAACGGGGTAACTTTCATCAACACACTCTTCTTTTTTGTTAAAAGTTTATTAACACATTTTTCCCTAATGGAAACTTGTTTGAATATAGTCCGACACAACTATGTCATTCATGATATGTTTTTCAACAGCGTTCTGAGACTTCCACCAGAGACGCATTCAATTGACTCGAAGTCGCGAATGTGGCTAAAATTACATGTAGCCGTGCGGTCTTCATTTTAGTTCTCGACGAGTTTGTATTGTACTATTTACCAATACGGGCCTTTTTCTCTGTGCAACCGCAGCTTACCATAGTTGTGTTTCTGTTGAAAATACTATTCAGTTTACATTTGTTGGAAATGATAATCAATAATCAGACGGATATTCTGCGGAACTTCCATTCCTTGTATTATATAGTACCTCATTTCATATTAAGCCAAACATGCTCCCCATGACAGTGATTCATCAATCAGCCCGGTGGTTTGCACGATGCACCTATCAATAAGTGACCAGACAGAAAGACAGTCGATGAATATCGATGTCCAGGACAATGGATCCAAATGAACCGAGCAACTGCGTGCCATTATGCATACACACCTATTTTTCACTTGAGATTGTGCGGTCCGTTGCTTTCAAACGTAACCTTCATAGCTTTGTATTTTTTCAGAAAGAATATGGGAAATAAGGCGTTGATAGTCAACCACAGTTGGGGAGGTTCAATCCAGGGAGGAGTGACTGATTCAGTTCATCTACTAACCCGTCTACTACGTCAAATGGGTTTATCGGTCTACTGCACCGCCCTCACAGCAACAGAAGCAGAAATCAAGGAAGCCAAAGCATTTGGCGTTGAGCTCATAGTGCCATCACCAATTCGAAAATTCAAAGCCAGAAATGATACACCTGATTCTGATTGGCTGTATCGCCACAAAGAGTACTTCACAGATTTGAAAGAGTTGGCAAACGTCAGATTCGTTTTTGGAATTGGAATGGTAACATCAGAGGCGGCCTTCGAAATTGAACGAGACCTCTTCCCGAGAGCAGCATTCTACTTGATAAATCTATTTGACAGTAATCGTGTCACCCCTATCATTGCTAACTGCTGTGAGTCCGACCTTGACATTCGCTTGGAAGACTTAACGAAAGAAGGACAAGATGCCAACTCTGTCTTTTCTGTTGGAGGAAGTGTCTTCAGAAGGTACAAGAAATTGTACCGCTCGGCAACCAAAAACATAAAACACTTTAGATTATCGCCAATGGTAGATAAAAATGACTTTAAACTTCCTTCTCCGGAAGCCCTCGATGAGGACGAAAACTTCCAAATATTGTCCGTGTTCCAAGAACATGAACTCGGAAACCTTAAGAGTGACAGCGTTATTGTAAAGGCCATGAACGCGATAGCTGACTCCTTTTATAAACTAAGGAAATCACCACCGACATGGAAAATTTTAGGAGTTCCAAAGCGATGTGAATCTGAACTTCGAAATCGTTTGAATTTACATTCTAAATTAGAGGTTGTGTTTGCGCGAATGCCTTCAGACAAAGGACTTAAGGATGAGCTTTGTCAGTGCCACCTTGTTCTGGTTCCTCCTTCATCTACACATTATGTCAATTTAACACTGGCAGCAATGTGCGCTGCTGTTCCTATTATTATCCCCTGGGGTTCTCTCAGCCATGACTTAGTTAAGCGATATATGAATTACTATGAAAGTTGGCTTGTTGTGGATATGGACGAGTCTGTCAAGTTAAGGGAAGGTATCATGAGATTCCTCAGCCCGTACAATGTCGCCCTTAATAAAGCAAAGAAAATTAAGGAAGAATTGTGGAATAAAGTTGGGCAAGAACTGGAAAACACCAATGAAACATTCCTGAATGTTGTGACAGAAGATGCAGAGGTCATACATGGCGTTACCTTACGAAGACAGCAGTCACCGGAGGAAAAGAAAGAGGGTATTAACTATTCACATGTTTTTCTCTTAATGTCAAGAATTTGAAAAACCCTATATGTTACCTAAGAAAAAAAATAACCTAAACATTTCAAGTAGAGTAAACGAGTTTGGTACATACCCTGTCCTTTTAGGGTTTCATTTATTTCCTATCTAATGAAGTTATTGTACTGATTAATGTATGTATTTTTAACAATGGACTAAAAATGTCACCAACATCCGCAATTCTTTGACGATTTTTCTGAGTCTCACTGGTATCTGTTCATCGCATTGATATCCTCATTTTGTGTATTTTAAATCTAAACAAGCGACCAAACGTCCGACAAGCTCAGCTGTGTTGAGCAGAGAATAACTTTTTGTGACATGTATGTTGGTGAAGTTGGAAATCTTTATAGCTCATTTCAGGATGGCTTAACAAAAAATAGCAAAAACAGCTGCAGAAATACACAATCATTATTGAAGATTTCTTTAAAATTTGAACATGTCTACCAAATATTAAGATTTGAGAAAAAAAAAAATTTGGAAATAAATGGCAAAAACTGACCCCCATGCAGATTTCATCACACTTTCAATATATCACATTTTGTTAATCCGTAGGAACTTGTACACCAAATACCAAGCTATCAGACGAGTAGGTTTTGAGAAACAAATATTTTGACCAAAAATTGCAAAAATTGCCCTAAAATACAAAATTGTAGATTTCATCATGATTATATTTTGGTCACCCTGAATGAACCTGAATACCAAATATCAAAGCTGCGAGAAAACCGATTTTGGCGAGAAAAAAAATTGGTAAAAAATGACAAAAAATTGCCTTAAAAATACAAATTTGCATATTTCTATACAATTTGAACAAATCTGGATTAGGTCAACCCTAGGGGCCTATATTTTAAATGTCAAAGCTGCCTGACCAGTAGTATTGGAGAAGATTTTTTAGAGATATTTTGACCAAAAACGACAAAAATGGCCTTAAAGCCCCCACTCAATTATCAGATTTATCTAATATAAATAATATTTCCTTGATAAAATATTCAATGGAAAACAAAAGAATGACAAACTGTTAATGGGCTATTGCCACATTCGCTAATGAGAGAACCAGGGATTGAGAAGGGCGCCTTTAAAAATACAAATTCACATATTTAATCACAACTTGAACAAATCAAAATAAGGGTTTTCTTAGGCACCTGTATACCGAATATTAAAGCTGTCGGACCAGCCGTTAATGAAAAGAAGAAGATTTTTGCCAAAAAATTGCAAAATTAACCTCAAAAATACAAATTTACATATATCACAACAATTTGAAAAATTTGATAAAGGTCATCCCTAATAACCTGTACTCCAAATACGGCGGGAATCGGCCTTGTTTTGAAGACGAAGCTTGGAATGTAAAATGTTGATGGACGCCAAACGATGGATGGCGGACGCCGGAGGCCGGACTCCGCCACCTCTCTAGCTATCATTTAACCACTACATCACTGAGAGTGGAGCTAATATGGCACTGACTTTAGAAAATAAAAAAAGTATTGGAAAGACATGGCATATTATATTTGATTGAACAAGCAGGCATATAATAAAATGCCTTATTATTATTCGTACTTTTACAGGCCGTGAAGACGACAAAGAAAAGCAAGCGTCACAAAACGAATCAAATATAAGTCCAAGGAAAAGGAAATGGCAAGGACGTAATCCAGGTATGAGTAGAAGGAGTGGATTTAGATAAGGAATATTACATTGTGTACTCTTAAGTATAATTTTTTCTCGCTAAGCGTCGGTAAAATCATGGTTGTTAGTCTTTTGTTGTCAAAAGACCCTGCTCCTCCACTATTAACATAACCAGTGTATAAATTTCCTTCTACCTTCGTAGGTGACATAAAAGTGAAGATGACAGTGAGCGAAGTAGTTCCAGAGAAAGGAAGAACAGTCCAGGAAGTTGAGAAGGATTTTTATGACAGTGATGAAGTCAAAAAGAAGAAGGAAGAAGTCGGTCAGTCCCTTGATGGGCAACATGATGAGATGAACGTGAAGGGCATTGGGGGTGGAAGTATTTCTTATACAATGTCCTGTCAGTCGCTTGATGCGCTAGAAAGTCTAGTGGGACAATATGAGAATGGGAAACTACAGGATCTGATGGAAGATAAGTTCCTATCTGATGAACTTCTCGATAAAATTGGGGCGTATTACCTAGCGATTGATGTAACCATAGACTATGAGGAGTATTTGATGTGCAGGAAGGAACTAACCGAAATATCTGGTAAACAGTTATTATTGCCATAAGACGTAGCCTATACATTCGCATCTTTGCCTACACCCTCCCTAAACCATTGAAAATACTTTCCTTGCAAGGAGATGTCTCATATATTTCAGCGATTCGTATAGATTGTACAACAATCAATATGCTGTTCTAATTTGATGGCCGTGTCTGGGTCTTCAACTCTTCTGTTAATGCTCAGACTGCATCTGATATCTACATATTTTGGATTATTTAATAATGTGAACTTAAAATAAGCATGCAGAACCATCGCACATTGTATTTCACATGTGTATTTCTTTTTCGCCCAAACGACTGTAGCCACATTTGGACAGTACATGTACTTTTGCACCCTAAAATAAGGGATAACTCTCGCAGCATTAGTCTGAAAATAATCCGTAGCCAATATCATGAATCGTCATTTTTGAACAGTACCCTCCTTACCGGTTGTAGGAATTTGTAATGTCAGAAATTTCCCACGATTTTGCAATATGACTTCCAGTTTGAATGGTAACACGTTTGAGAGCTTCTTTGCCCATTGCATATGTCAACATTTGTTTTTCTTTCTTTAAAATCCATAATATATAAATTCCAGCGACATACAAATTTATTGATCCTAAACGAAATTGTGCGGGTTTAATATTTACAGCCCTGTGAATGTCTTTTCATATGAATGCAGGACTACCCTCTCAGACAAATGAGCAAGAACAAGATACTGACAAAAGTCGATCTATGGAGTCACAGGAGATTGATGTCGACAATATACCCACCAGAGTAAACAGAGCCAGAGACCTTCTGAAAGAATTTGAAATGGAGGGAGACACGGTGACTGAGACACAGATAAATACGCTTGACAAGCTCTTGCAAGAAAAGGCAAAGGGACGACAGTTGGATCACCAGCAGAGTTTACAAGATTCTGCAAAAGGTAAGTGAGAAAGACTGGAAGAAGCAGAACTTCGTGACAAATCATTATGATTACTCACACACTTATGGATGCAGACATTAATATGACCCTCAATACACACCTACTTAAACATGTAAACACTGAGTTCATAGACTAGGGCATTGGCTACATAAATATACAGATATAAGATAGATAGACAGAAAAACATAGATATATGGATAGATGTATAGACAGACAGACAGACAGATCGATGGATCGGTATGCGGATGGTTTGTTGGATGGGTAGAGAGATAGTTGGGCTGATGGGTAGAATGCATGCATGCATGCATTCATGCATACACAAATCCAATCCACCCATGCATCAACCCCATCCCATCTAAAACATCCCATCCATACATCTAAGCACTAGCAAATTCATCCCACGGTTTTTAAAATCTTGTCTTGAAGCAGATACCACTCATAAGTTTAAGCAAAATCAACTTACAGATTCCTCTTACTTAACAGCAGTGACTGGTGTACATCTGCTGACAGACGAAGAGATAACGGAGAAAAATGAAGACCTCGAGGCAAAGGTTAACGAACTGTCCATAAGTAGTGGGATAATAAGATCACAGAATAGAGACAGGGGTCGTGGAAGGGAAATTTTACAATCGGTGATGGCTGAGGGAGACAGAGTAGAGGAACGTGAATTAAATACTATTTTCAGTGAGTTTGTAGATGTGAAGACGGAGACAAGAGACTTGGAGATCAACCATCCTGAAGTGTCAATGAAAGCTGAGAAGTTATCAGCGTATGCAGATCATATTGTCCGTGAAGCAGAAATCCCTGAAGAAACAAAAGAAGTGTACCTGGATATGAGACGAGTTGAGAAAGGTTGGTTAAAATCTTGTTCATATTGTCAATCTAACCGTTTCTGTACCAGCTACGCATCGTCATATCAAACTTTGGAAGCGTCCGCCGTCAGTTACTACAAGTTTTGTCATGCAAATTGCGTTAAAATCATTGAAAAAAAACTCTATTTTGTGAAGCATGATTGACTTGACCTGTATGAGAGAAATCTCTGAGTGGTTAACCATCGGGGCTTTTGCTGACTGCGCAATGTATACTACCACTCGTGTATCTTCAGTATGGTATTTAGTACTCTACACCCAAAGTCGGTAAATATCCACTGTTTGGACTAGGCATAAGTAAAGCTTTCAATATGTTGCATGGGTTATCATTGTTCGAATCTATGTAAACTTCGATTCAATTCCTGGTCTCATGAGTTTTAGTTTTGCTCTCTTCAGATGAAAAGGGTTGTAAACAAAAAATGTCTCGTGACAAAACAGTTTATAAAGGAAATTCATATTGACCCAAGAACTAATGTTAAATTTGTCGATTCAGTATTAAAAGAAGCCTAAGAACACCACCATTGACCGACCATCATCAAAATTAATCACATGATATTGTAGATGGCAAAACAGTTGACCTAAAATTTTCGGAATTGCTATGAAATGATATTGATAACATCGTAATGCTCACACTATGGATTTGCATTTTGCCCCCCCCCCCCATGTACTTGTAACTTAATTACTCAAAGTCAATGCATCCATAAATGGATTTTCATGCATTGAATAAAATACATGCAAATACAGAATAAAAATAGGTAAATTACTCAATAAAATAACAGTCAATAAATATAACATAGGTCCAATGTCCCTGAAGCTACTATAGACATTGATGGTACAGAAGACATACATATCATAATACAAGATATAGTGAGTGCAGAGGTCCTTTGGTAATATTCTTATGGTACAAGAACTGTAACCCCTATATACACAGACATTCATCAATAGCCTGTATGTCTAATCCTGTGTATGAGTTGCACTTGGTTTGGCTTGCCACCATGCTGTGACGATTTAATTAATTAATTAATGATCAGACAGACGTGTGTATGTTGATTTAACACAGTTGGAACTAAGATAATACTGGAGTCTGTATTCCAGGTAAGGTGCATCTTGCTATGTAGAATTCATTAGTTTGGGTTTCCTTCATTAAATATTTGCGTAAGTTGGTCAAATTTATAAAAAATATCCTTAGATTTCTTTCCTTGATCAAATTTCACTACAAACTGAATCAAAATATGACTACATTACTCCACGACTTTTAAAAATATCGTCAATGATGCTGTAGCTTCTCAAGTGTGTGGCCAGGTCAGGTAATTTGTTGTTGGCATGGAGTTGTTGGCAAATAGTTGATGATGTAGCGGCATGAGGTGGATATGAACCCAAAGAACCCAAAAGATGATTAAATACATCAATAAAAAAGATTCTAAGCTACAGTGTGGAAAGAAGTTAAATAATTCAAAAATAAGAAATAACAATCCTGAAATAGAAATGACGCACTTCTCTGCTGACCTGAGTGCCTGTGAAATACACAACCTGGCATATGTAAATTAAATGTATACCAAGTGAATATTTTAAGTCACTTTTAACCATATTAAATGCAATTTCCAAAGAGTCCCTTTAAAATGAAGAACCAGATATGAACTGAATATGCTCACGTGTTTTACAAAAGGTTCATTAATAGTAGTACCCTTCACAGAACAATAAGATATATGTTATCACTATATGTAGCAGGTTTTTTCAACTTCGCACAGTACTCTCTGAGTTTAATCATTAATTACAAAACTTTATTTAATACGCAAATGAGCTTTTAATTAACTTGACACTGCTCAATGCTTCATGGGACAACTAGATATCCATCAGATCAACATTTGTAGCACATTTTATTTCATTTAGTGCTGTAATTTAAGAGTATTGTCACTAATTACAAAGTTCATTAAATATGCAAATAAACCCTAAATTAACTTGACACTGTTCAATGATTCATAGCACAATTAAATATTTATCAAGTCAATTTCTGTAGCACGTTTCACAAAATTTGGTGCCGTAATTTCAGAGTTATATACCTAATTACAAAGTTTATTAAATATGCAAATGAACCCTTAATTAACTTTACACTACTAAATGCTTTACAACACAGTTAGATATCTGTCTGATCAGTATATGCAGCAGTTTTCATGACGTTTGATGCAGTTATTTCGGAGTTATATGACTAATTATAAAACTTCATGAAATATGCAAATGAGCTAATTATTAACTTGAAACTGTTCAATGCTTCTCAGTACAATTGGATATTTATCAGATCAACATCTGTAGCAAGTTTCATTAAATTTAACGCTGTAATTTTGGAGTAATATTACTAATTACAAAGTTCATTAAATATGCAAATAAACCCTTAAATAACTTCACACAAGTAAATGCTCTACACAACAATTAGATATCTGTCGGATCAGTATCTGCAGCAGATTTCATAACATTTGGTGCAGTTATTTTGGAGTTATATCACT
>LD346619.1:184893-198554 GCA_001465055.1 Ptychodera flava
CCACCACTCTACTTTGGGTAGAACACTGAAATACCAAGATGGTAGGTGCTGCAGTTTTGGAGTTTTTGATGTGGATGAACATCCATCCGCATACACATACAGAGAGACAGAAGCTCTGTTTGGTATATTTATACATATACCAAGTGTAAGCTAATAATAGTAAAATATTTCTCATTCATGTGTGCTGAAAATTTTTTCAAAATACAGAAAATGAAAGACGGTCAATTACTTTCAATATCCCATCCAAGGAAGCACTGTTCAACGGAGAGAAAGAGAGAGTTGTTGTAGATTTTGTAGAGACAAATGAAAGTGCTGGATTTTCTAGTTTTTAAAAAAGACAGATGCTGAATAAATGTAACAACACAAAAAACTACTTGGCTGCAACTTGACATATATCTGCAAGGTTGTACCTTTTTTCAAAGCAGAAAATGAACCCTGAAAAATGCTGGGGGAGCCATTTTGCCCGGAAAATCCACTCAATGCCTTACTTGCATGCACCTAACCCCACCTATATGACTCATAGATAAAATGCAAAGCTCAAACTTGTGAACACATAAACCCTGGTATTTTGTGAATTAAAGCTTACATTATGAAAATTAAAAAACATTCTCTGAAAGTTCCTTTTAGATATTCATGTGGCTAGTCACAGAATCAATATACACAGTATGAGAAAGTAATAGGGTTGCTTACTTAAAACTGAGGTCCGGATGGATAAGTACAAAGGTGCAGATTATTTACCACGGTGATGATTGATACAACCTATAATGATGTTACTAAACATACATGCCTAAGTAAATTGTGATAGTGTAGGTAAGTGGTTAAAAAATGAAAGTTTTATTACTTAATCAAACATGGACCTGCTGGCCAGAGATTTTTGTATTTTTAAATACGAACTCTTGTGCTGTGCCACACCACCATGTATTTTATGTGCAGCACTCCAATCAGCAACACAAATTCAATACAGTGAGAAGCTGATTCTGGAAGCAAATTATATCATAACCGAAGTAATTATGCAATTGCCGGTTATCTTTGAATACCAAAGTTACAATAACCAACACATGGAAGTAAACCTATTCAATTTGTCCTGCACTATCGTTGTAATTGTATTGTACAACACGTATGTAACCGGCAGACTCGACTACATTGTACAACACAAACTACTGCAACGAATATGTAACCGGCAGGCTCGACTACAACTTGCCTGTGGCAGGACGAGTACATATGTCACACGTTTTAACTAGATCTACACGGTGGTTTCAACCAGGTGTACACTATCGATACTTACCATTTACAACAGCAATCAAAATCCCCACTTGTAGCAAACTTGCGATCGTTCGGACGATAATCGAGTTTGGCTTGAGTTTCATGACTAGTAGACGCTCAGTGCATAATTCACAACTCAGAACTCACTAGACATTCATAGTACAGTACCGGGAGGCAGTGGCAGTGACGCTCTCTCGCATGTTTGGTCGCTGCCAAATACACAACACTTTGTAAGTTCACCGCGAACTTACGGTTTCTGGACCTCCTGTCGTTTGACTCTCTATATACCGACTCTTTAAAATAATAATCAACGTTTAACGTTCAAGCGCTACCCTACGGCGTTTGCTCACTGAAACGACTATGCCCAGCCTGTTTTCATAAAGTACATTTCGAATTGAGCCTCTAGAGGGCGTCTCTTCTTAACTCTGTTAGAACAGATCAGAACCAGCAAAAAAGAGATCGGAACAAGCACTTGACTGTATCACTGCCTTTCTTGGAAAATACACACTCGGTTTGAAATTCAAATAATCTTGATGGGATGAAAGTTACCCTCCAATCTTAATGCTATCTTTCTTCATGAATGAATACATTGTATTTCATTTTTATTATGCTGAACAAAGCTGAGGATTTGTAAGACATTTTTCAAAGTTTGGAGGGATGCATCCTGACCGATATGATTTTTTTCTCTTTAAAATGACGATTTTTTTTCAGAAAAGTTGCTTTGTAAGTTTGTTCGTTCGCTCGACAAATTCACAGTTATATAGATTTCTTTTATTTGCCACTGTTTTGGAATAAATTTATCTTTTTCAAACAACAAGTTTAGAATCAGAACAGATACTGATAAAGTGCCACCAGAAAGAAGATCATGAACATGCTACAGAAAGATAAATTTTACAGACACAATACTGATATGAATAACGCCTAGTGCAAAATTGCATTTTAGAAGAATTGTTGTCCTTCAATACAGTCCCTAGAAACTACAGATGAAAACTCTTGATGTATGTGATAAAATCTGCCTTTTTCAATTCTGTAGTTCCTAAAATTGATAACATGTACTGTAACTGAATGGGTGAGATAAGATGAGTTGAGTGAGTAATAGCGTAACTAAGAAGAAATAATG
The DNA here is from genome assembly GCA_001465055.1 of Ptychodera flava. NCBI lineage: Eukaryota > Metazoa > Hemichordata > Enteropneusta > Ptychoderidae > Ptychodera > Ptychodera flava. Next base: position 187,277 of record LD346619.1, read on the forward strand.
ACTTCATCAAAACTGTTTAACTGTTAACGTTATTTAATACTGTTACGGTACTTCTGTACTAGCGCAAGAAAATGTCGTATTTATGCAGTCATTCATCAAAATATGATGAAAGTAGATGAAAGAAAATATTGGAAAGGAGATTCTTGTGACTAATGTGTCACGTTCAGATAAATTTTTCGAATGTTCAACACAATGGTTGGCAAAAGTTGGAACACAGCTCTACCCCATGGCCCTGTCGCCCTGCGCCCAGCTACTGTACACTGTACTTGCACGTACCTTCGTCAGTAACGCTCAGTAAATATGTTGGGGCCGCGCCCTCACTCGGTACGCGGTTCGTTCCAACAACAAAAAACCAAGATGGCGGAAACCGAGGCAAAGTCGGGTGAGGTTTTGCAATGAAAACAAAAAACACATTGAATACGTAACATCCTTGTGCATGGGCAGTTTTATAGTTAGGTACTAACCAAAACTGTGTACGTATTTACAGGTAACGTAGAAGAAGAGACAGAAGCAACCGGTGATGCTGAAAACGGTGAGTACACGATGAGCATGCCAAATTAACACACAGCAAACCCGGTTAAGTTGCACAAAAAAATTTGATGCGTACGAATTTTATGTAGCGTAAATTTCGTAGTAATTTACCAGATAAATGTTGTCCCCTTTTTCATGTGTAATCCATAGTGTGATAGCAGACCTTCCAAGCCATCCCCGTTCAATTTTTCGGCTCGTCAAATGCTATGACACTTGCAGTACATTGCGGATGTGGATGTGACTCTTTACGTCTAACTTCAAAACAAGTGTACATCCCTTTTACAACGTTATGGAAAATTCCCCTAATATTGACATGTTAACAGAAAGTCCCATGTCCTGCCCACAGACGATAAATATGCTACGCACAAATAGCCTGAAAACTTGTTAATATATACTGGACAAGTGCATGCAACTACAACACGATGGCTGCTATGCTATGCTTACTCGAAAAAAAACGTGTGCGTAATTGTGCACGCGTGCCAATTACGTGTTGTTAAAGCTGATTGTAGTTGTAACTATTGTGTGCGATATTCGATCCACTTATCAAACTAAATTTGAATCATCGTACACGTAATGGTTGTTGAACTTTTTATCAACATTGCACTGGCATCAATATTAAAACTGGTTTGATATAGCTCATAACTGTATTCATATGCAAATTAGTATCTCTGGCAAGTACCAGTTCAAACTTGTGTCCGCTGGATGCAGTGTTTCCATTTTGTCATCATGTATCCTAATGGTTAGAAACTAAATACTATCCCAGTGATAGACAGAGTCTTGGCTTGCAGATGTTATGGCATTTTATAAATTACCCTGGAGAGCATGTGTAATTCCAAGGATATTTACCTTTACTCATCCAGCAAAAGGTTTGTTTATAAAATTTATTTTGAAATTACCAAATTCATAATTTCAATTGGCCTTGTATATGTTGATTATGATAATTGTACATCACAAAATATCTGTATGCCATATCTTCAACTGAAAAACTTGCTGATGGCAGAATTACTTGTAATTCTTATGCTATGAAATTCCAAACACTGAACACAAGTAGGAATAACTCCAGTGAATAGAGAGCTGTTTGGTACACATCTTAGCGCAGGATGTTGTTCAATCAAAATGAACATTGTGATGCATTACAATAAGAATGATTCTATGAAACAAGTTTTTGTCATTACATTGTAAACAATACTTGTCAATTATAAATTTACAAAATTTATAGGTACAAGTGCATGATTTTAGAGTTTGATTGCTATATCCCATTGTGGTTTTGAAAATGCCAAAGAGGGAAAAGAACTAGGACAGATTTGAAACATTAAACTGAAAAAAATGGAGTGTGTACAAAAAGGTAACCAAAGTTTGGTGGGACTTGGAAGCCATATCGACTCAATGTTAGAAGTCTTTGTTTTGGTGTTAAAGCCAGCTTAATGGACCCTATTGAGTTCAAATGGTGTATATGGCCAAACATACAGCATTATAACAAAATGGCTGACATGAATTATGTCGTACTGTCTTACTGCCTGTTGTTGTCTACAACTTCTTTGTACTTCAGTTCGGTGCCTTTATCTTACGGTGGCACCGATCAGCTATCCTGTTTAAAACCCTTTTGTAGAGCCCTTTCAGCAAATTTTTTGTAAGCAAGGCTGTCTCTACAGGTTCCATTCAGCATTCTCTTTATACTTTCGTCCGCCCAGACTGAGATAAGCAGACTGATCTCATCGTCAGATCAATTATTGCCACGAGATACAGTGCTCTGTTTGGCAGACATGACGAAAGTAAATTGAATGTTGGCTGTTGTTTGTTATATGTTACTGTCACATGAGGGCATTTAGATGACTCTGAAGTGGCTCAGTCTGTCCACACAGTGAGTTGCAAATAGAGTTAATCCCTACACCGGCTCAGGTCTGGCCGGTTAAACCGTCTCAAAGTTGAAACGTTTCAGAACCACTTGGGAGTGCATGCACACATAACTTTTTTATGCCAGTATTGGACCACAGCCGTATCAGAGGCATTTCAATGGCCTGTATGTGAATGGCACTAAAATAACAACAATGTAGCCAGGATTTTCACCTATGCACAATTATAGCCCCTGTAGCTGTAACTCTTGAAATTTATTGACTTGAAAAAGACTTTCTCTTTTCTATGGTTTTCTTTAAATTCTACCAATTTAAAGGATATAGTCTTTTACAGTACTGAAAATTGGTCAAGTAAATTAAATTTTAACCCTTATTTTGATTTCCCGCCATTTTTAAAAATTGGTAATATTATAAAGAAAACAAAGCATATGATGTCCCAGTGGAGAACATTCAGCACTGTGCATTATGTTGGACTACTCTGTTGTTTCTGTGAAGATTCCGATGCATATATGCACGACATAGTCTTTTTGCTTTATTTGCATGAGGGCGCCATTTTATGTTTGGGCAAACGTTTATTATTTTTCTTGCTCAAAATTGCACATGCAGTCCCGATTGAGAGTTCATTGTACTTGTATAAACACCCCCAATGAGTGCATTCCCACCAACTTGTTTTAGTCACTGTTTGGAAGTAAAATCACAAAAATAATGCTAAAAGATACAGCTATTGGGCCTTTAACATCATAATATATGGTATGCTTATCTCCTTATGTATATCAATCACTGAAAGACAGTGCTTTCTTGCTGATGAAAACGACAGTGATGTATAGGATGAAGCCCGAGTACGAGGGTTTATCCGACTTAAAAACTATCGCCCCTAACTGATATATTTTTGTTTTCAATGTGTTTACGTCAACCGTCCCCTTTGTCAATGTAACATGTTTAGGATATGAATTAAAACTTTTATTTGTGAAATAGCCTTCCAATGTAATGGAACGTCCTATAAATGCCCTAGGGCACATTATATAAATGCCCTAGGGCACAGCAGATTTAGTGTTGCAGCTGGTTTCTGCTGTGTTACCAAATTTGAATATTAAAACGCACCAGATGTCTACAGAATATGACATGTTCACTTTGGATTGGACAGTATTTTACTACGGCGCTGTCATTCGTTTCTGGAATTTGGTGACCAAGGCTTTACGAGTAAATAAAACAGCCTGAATTGAGCACTCTGATTGGTCAATCAACAGTAGATAGTTCTTAAAATTTGGTAAGATAACAACATTTATTGGTAAGTTAACCATCAAGTTCATATTTCACCATCAGGTTAAGTTGGGTAAAAGCACCGAGGTATAGCATGTTGTATATGTTGCATTTTAACAGACTTAAAATCTGAAGGCCCCTGAAACATAAATACTGTAAACATGATTATTACTGATTAAATCTACTATGACATACCATGTCAAGTGGCTGAAAATGCATAATTGTTTTGGCTCAACACAGCTTTTTACCAACTCAGTGGACAGAGCAGTGATAGGTCTGGCCGTATAAAGGTTAATGCATGTCACAACAGTTAGAACCTAAATCTTGTTCAACCATTGATATAAGGACTGAGATCATATGCAGATGGTAAGAAATGCAGATTTAATATTATCGACAATCAAGGTGAAGTCAAATACTACGATTAAGTCTTGTGACAGTGTTGTAACGCAGTCAAGCCTATCTGTTTTGGCCATCTGCATGACTTTGTATGATGTCTCAGTGCAGTCGTGTTAATATTTCCATGATGGACAATTTTAATAAAGAGTACAGGGCAGAAGATTATTAAAACACTGGACTCTGAAAGGTTTTATTTTACATAAAAGAAATCACTACATAGACGATACCAAACAAATTTGAATGCTTTACTCCAAAGTAAATCTATTATACCTAGGGATGTAGAAAATTTTGGTTACTGTATACAGGTGGCAAAAATTAAAGTGCAGGCTGTTACAAGTAATGTGTGAGCTCACTAAGAAAAGTTTGTGCAAAATGTCCTTAATTTTTCAATAAACTAATAATTTTAACAACCAGGCCTTTCATTTTGAGGCGAGTGATCACTCTGCTCGCCTACCACTCACACAAATCAAAATGAGCAATTAGCTGCTCACATCATGGCTTGGACGCAAGTTTATGAGAATACAAACCCATGTTGTATCTGAAATGTAACATTGACTCTAATCCTCTCCAAACGATGTGCATAGCACGGTATAGCTATTCTAAAATTATGTTTCCCATATTCAATTCAGTTCAGTATGAATTACATCTCGGCACACAGATTCTAGCAATGGAATGGATCGATTTTGGTTCAACAATGTGACACAGTATTACAATAATCTCGTCTACAGTGAGTGTTCTCCTGGTAGTTTTAGTGTATCGGTGTGGGGTCTGACAACGTGGACAACACCCTGTCACTTCAGTAGCACTACTATGGTTCCATAATTCAACCAATTTGGAATTTACATGTACACAAATGTACACAGTACAGGCCTTCATTCTCATGTTTTCAAACTGACCCTGTATTCTTGGTTCCTTGTTCTTGGCTCATCAAACAGTTATCCTGCTGCAGCAAGATTTTATAGGAAAAATACACATGACAAACACAGATCTTATTGCTATTGAGATGGAACATTAAGAAAATGCCAACAACATACATGGCACAACATGTCCTCACTCTCAGAAATGAATGCCGAATTAGTCCCCAAGGACACCGTCCGGGGGGGGACTTTTAGGTCATGTCCATGTGTGCGCCCGTGCGTGCGTCCGTCCGTCCGTTCACGCAGATATCTCAGAGATGCCTGGAGCGATTTCATTCAAACTTATTACAAGGATTACTTCATATGTCATACAGATGCACGTCGATTGTTTTGTGTTACGATCCAATATGGCCGCCAGGCGGCCATTTTATTACGATTTTTTCATGTACAGAGCCATAACTCAGACATGTTTCAACCGATTTTATTCAAAGTTGGTACAAGGACATTGACCTATGTCGTACATATGCGTGTTGATTTGTTTTGTGATACAATCCAATAAATTAAATTAATTGCCAATTTGCATTTACATGATGAACTTTTGTTTTTAGGGTGAGTGTCCAGAAGCACTGCATCAAACTTTATAAAATATGGTACCAGTGATAATCTATCAGTGTTATGATAGGATGCAAAAATGTTTTGCAACGTCCTGTTGATTTATTCCTAGTTGACTCATGTAATGACCTTTAGGTTGGTGGTCTACATTGGTTTTATGTTTTCATCACCATGAAACTCATTCTTGGCCATTGAGCGCCATCTTTATCAAAGTATTTTTATCACAGACCTAATTAATGAAGAGGACTCTATCCTCTCTGAGGACTTGTAATCAAAGAACCCATTAACAAGTGGGGACTGTGTCATCAACGATGACTTGTTTCTGATCAAACAGTTTAACCTGAGGGATTGCTAGGTTTCATGGCCCATTGAAAGCGTAAAGTAATTAAAATGACGCTGAAAAAATGGACAAACACCCAATACTGTGAAAAAAGATTGCAAAATGATCAGTTCATAGTACCATGAAACCTTAAAAGAAGTAAATTTTTTGTGACATGTAGGACTAATGGGCCTATGGTGCAGAATGACAGTGAGTTCTGCAAGTGTGTCATAAAATGGTACCTGTCTAAACAATTGACAGCCCTTCTGTCTGCCCCCAAGAGGGTACACAATGGATTGTGTATCTCATCGTTGTTGTTTTGATAAGTTTGCTTTGTTTTATATGAGATGTAAACTTGTTATTACATTGATGTATTACAGTAACTACTGGCCTTGTGAACTCTGATTTATTATATTAACGAGCATGCAGGACATTTTAAAGAACCACAAACAAATACAGCAAAACATCAACTTGATTGTGGACTGTTGGTAGCATGATTGAGCATAAAATGTAGTCCTTTGAATGGGCATGTAGTTCAAACAATGGAGGTAAAAAAGTACCTCTATGTTTCAAACCAAACATGTTTGTCGGTAGCACTGTTCTCTTAGTAGATTTTGTCTTAGTGTCAATTTATCTCATACGTGTACCGTATACTATTTTGAAAAGACTTGTATGAAAAAAGATCATGAAAAAGTTAAGATACTTCAAAAGTACGGTAAAAGTAGAAAGTTCATCTGTTTCTTTATGAATGCAACAGGAGGCCAATTTATGCATATTTATTATTTGAAAAATGTTAAAATTTAGCCAATGTGCTATGAAAATTTTGGTGGGAGAACACTGATTATCCTATTCCATACATGATATCAAAATACATGTCCGGTATTTTCTCCCTTATCTATTACATTGCAATAAAAAGACTGTGATTAATGTTTTGGAAATGAATTTTATTCATGCACTCCCCTTAGTATTTTGAGGGGAACTATTCAGTGACTCTTCTACCACTCATGCAGCTAATTTCAGGAGATCGATTTTCATCTTCCCTGCAATTTTCAAATCACAACCCCTGAACAGACAGTAAATTTTAGCTAAAGCCAGTTGTTTTTACCAGCTGCCAGTTATTTACTACATCCCTACTATCCATGGACTATCATTGCCTGCAAAAGTAAAACTTGTAAGAACTCTTGTGCTCTGTAAAATGTATAAGAAAATTCTCTAATGTCTTTGTTACAAGACTCACTAGCTGTATCTTTTAGCATTACTTTTTATGATTTTACTTCAAAACTAAAACAAGTTTGTGAGTGTACTAATTTAGGTGTGTGCATACACTTAATTTAGTAAGTACTTGCCGGGACTGTATGTGCAATTTTGAACAAGATAAAGATTACCTTGCGATTAAATGTTTGCCCAAATATTAAATCGCAGCCCCATGCAAAAAAAGCTAAAACTGTGGATACTGTGCATATCTGCACTGAAATCTTCACATAAACTGTAGTAGTCCAATTTAATGCATAGGGTTGAATGTTTTCAACTGTGACATTGGTTGTTCTGTCTCCTTTGTAATATTACCAATTTTTGAAAATGGTGGGAAATCAAAATGACTGTTAAAATTTTAATTTTAATGTAATACTTGTCAAATGTTTCACAAAAAATGGTTTCTTTATGCAGAAAATCCCACATCCCTTCAGAGGGTAGACTTCAGAGAAAACCAGGAGAGAAGAGAAAGATATTTTGAGGTCGACAAATTTCACGAGTTACAGCTAGTAGGGCTTAACTGCAGGAAAGACAATTTCAGATGTCACTGACAGCATCACATTTTTTACTCCTCGTACATGAACATCTTAAACACTGTCCAACATCATTGAACTCTACTGATGTGGCTCTTAATGCATGAACAGTAGACTGACAATCAGCCATACAATGTCATGATCTTATGTGCTTTTAGGAAAGTAAATACAAAACACATGAATAGCTCACTTAAATGTTGTAGTCAGTTACTTTGTTTGTATTCTCGTTTTCAACACTTCAACAAAAATATGATGTTTGTTAGTTTACATACACAGCAGTAAAAGTTTCACTGTAACTCTCTTTATTCATGACCTTGATTGACCTCACTGTCGACCATGATACTTTAAAGCTAGTATCTATACTATGAAAACAGTAATCAAACATATTTCAAAAATTACACATTTTAAAATGTCTCTGTGTCACAGGAGGAAGACAGACTTGATCCTAGAGGGATTTGAATATTTCAAGTTTATTACCCTCTTGTATTTACAAAATTGAGAGAATCTTCACATATCGTATGTGTGTGTCTATGTCTGAACTTTTGCAGTATATACTTGTCCTTAGGAATCACATGATCAGTTGTCAGCTGATAATTCATAATCGATATTGACATAGAATTCCTAAGAAAATAATATCACAATTGCAGTGTTTCATCTAGGCTGCGCGGTTGCGCGATTTCCCCTCTTTTGTGTGCTGCGCGCCGCCAATTGCACATAGAAGGGGCGACCCATCGTGCACTGCACTGAGCTGGCTAGAATGGCATATCAAATATTAAATCATACCAGTATATTGATGGTGCAAATACAGCGATCTGATTGGTCAGGACGCGAAAAGAACCGTGGTATATTGACGATATACCACGGCTGGCATCCGCGCGAGCTCTCAGCGTGAGCAAAAATCCGTTTTTGACGTTTCACACCAGAATTTCAATATACTGTTATAATATAATAGCAATAAATCACGCCCAGTGACGGTATACCACTCGATTTTGACCAGTTCACTCCATATATGCACTCGCTATCGCTTGTGCATATATGTCGTGAACTTGTCAAAATTTCGTGGTATACCGTCGCTGGGTGTGCTTTATTGCTTAATCACGAGTGTCACACTTCAATGCATATGATCTGTTATCGGCACCCGTTAACAGTGTAGCAATAGGCATTGTATAGTGTACCAAGAACATTTACATGGAAGGGACTAATTTTAGTTCAATTTTGATACTTTTTGAACTGCTTCAATAAAATGCTGTTGAAACAATAAACCACGCGTTAATTTCCATATGCTGATATGAAACCCTGTCAGCCAGTTGAGAGTTAATGTTCACAAAAGTTCATTGCCGTAGCCCGATAAGGTGTCTTTATCATATACCTATGCCCTGTATTGTGTCTGTACTGAGTTCAGTGACATGATTTATCATGTTGATTTGCATGTCAATACACTGATACGCCTTGTTGATTTGCATATGAAAGGAATGATCAGCGCGTCTTTCTTTCATTCAATTGAATATTTGCATATGAAAAAGTGATACGACCTGTTGATTTACATAACAAAGCCTGATGCGGCCTGTTGATTTGCATACCGGACTACTTACATGGTGGCACCTTAAGCAAAACAAACTATGGTGCCCGTCTATGATTTTGACTACGATATCATGTCCGATCTCCAAAAGTGGCAGGGTTTTGAAGCATAGGGAAATGCGGGGTAACTAAATAAAACATGTGTCGATATCGGATTAACCTGCAAGTAGTGCTACCAATTCGAACAAATTAAAGAGCAGAGCATGCATCACACCGTACGGGCACTGACAGATCGATGACAGACCAGCTGTTCCGTCCGTGCATAAGCACAGACGCGCAGACGACAAGCAAATCGGACGTGTTGGAGGACCGTCAAATTCAAAAGCACAACTTTGAAAAATATCGTGTATTCATGGTAAATGCGTTCTGGAAAATAATACCAAACACAACACTTGCATGTACCGTACCGATTCGGTAGATATCCTACATGTTTGATGACAGAGTTCAAGCATTTCTCTGCTCAACCGTAAAATAATTGGCAATGAGCCAGCTGATAGATTACGTCAGACGCTAGTATATCAATCTGCCTTAGCAAGATGACGCAAACAAATGTAGTCCATCAAGAAAAACCACAGTGAAACGTATCATATTTTAATATACGAGATTTATTCATTCAATAACGTGGGGATAGGTATATGATAAAGAGGTTATCCCTCGATATCACCTCTTGGTAGGGTCGTATTGCTGCTCGTGCGGTTGTGGGCCGCATCACACTCGTCTTCGACTCGTGTGATGCGGCCCACAACCGCACTCGCAGCAATACGACCCCACCAAGAAGTGATATCGAGGGATAACCTCATAGTGTCATATTATCTCTGTACGATTGAGAAAAGGAGACAAAGTTTTTGTGCATTGTATGAATGTCCATAACACTATGAAAATAATTCCGATAGCAAAAATTGACACAAAAATTGGACTACAGAAACATGTTCTGACTGCATGCAATGAAAGTCACAGCTGTGGTGTCAATGGGTGCGGTTTTTGAATTCAGTGAACAGGCACTGACTTATTTTTGGGCAAATAAACCCTAAAGTTAACTGTCGGTGGCAACCAACCTTTCTGTTTGTTATTTTCCCATTCCAAAATGACTGACAAAAAGCAACTGGAGTGAATCTGACATCGAGAAACTCAGCATTCAAAATATGGCTGACTAGTCCGACCCTCAAAGTTGTTCGTTTTAGCTCTACTGAGTCTGCGCACAAAACTACAAGACCACCTAGGTCACTAGAAAAATACGGCTAACTGGTTTGTATAGGGCATTGTTCATCCAAACTTACAGTGGTGAGGGATGATACAATTATATTATTTTTTACGGAAGCTACAAAACATTCCTTTATAGCTACTAGAGATTTTTTTCTTGCTTTGTGTTAGTGCAGACAGTTCAGTTAAAATGAAAAAACCTTGAAGGTACAGTGGAATGGCTAGCTGTTGTTAATTTTGATGTTTGAATGTACATTAAGCCCTAAGAAAGCAAACATACAGAATATGTATAAACAAATATACAGAATATTGTAGCAAGCTACAATTATTTCAGGAATATTAATGCTTATGAATATTAATGAGCTGTCTGCCACTCTTGTAAGTGCTATACATTCACAACAGTGATATCCCAATTTGTTGACATTTGAAAAAATCTTATAGAGGATGGTGTTTGCAGCCGGCAGCTTGGATTGTGTTTAGCAAGTGATTTATGGCTTGTAGTATGTATATCACAAGTGACATCAATGCAAAATTAAAACTTACATGTAAAGACGTAATAATATGTTTCAGTTCCCTAAAATTTTTAAATCCCCCTCAAAATTCCTGTAGAGGGGGACCAATCCCCCCTGGTGTAGCATCCTAGATGAAACACTGCAATTGTGAATGAAGGAGATGAAGAAGGATAGAGCAAGATGTTGCAGCTTTATACACATTATATTTTGTCATATTTTGAAATGCATCTCCTGTTTACCATGGTAGCTGACTTCCCATGCCATGAAAGAAGTCAGTTGAAAGACTTAGAAAAAGTACATTTTTAGCTCACATTTGGTTATACCAATGTGAGTTTATCGTATAGGCTGAAGTCGATGGCGTCTGTATGTATGTGTG
>LD346619.1:198703-209342 GCA_001465055.1 Ptychodera flava
ATGAAGTCTGCATTGCCAAAATTATGCAAATGAGCTTACAAAATGTGAAAATGGTTAAGAATAAATAACTCAAGAACTGCCTTTTTGATTGCTTTGAAAATTTGTGTACAAGTACCTTAGGTGAACCTTATACAGTTTTATGAATATTGTGAAGATATCCTTAATTTTGTATTTTTGCTGAATTTATTGGTGATTTTTCTCATTTTCAGTAAATAAATTCTTCTTCTCTGAAAGCGCCAATCGAATCGCTCTGAAATTTGGGTTGTCTCTTTGCGAGGGTTTTACTCTTCTAATTTGTTGAAATCATGACAAAATTGGGAAAATTACTATTTTTAAGCAATTTTGTCATTTTTGATCAAAAAATCTTAAACAGTATTTCCTTTTTAAAACCCCTGGACAGACAGCTTTCATATTTGGTACGCAGACGTACAGAGATGACATAAAAATTTGTATTTTTAAGACAATATTGTCATTTTTGGTCAAGAAAACTTTATCTCAAAATTACTTGTTTGATAGCTTTGTAATTTGGTATAAAGTCCCTTGTTTAATAGCTTTGTAATTTGGTATAAAGTTCCGAAAGATGTTATTAGATAAATTTTCTGCTCAAAGTGTTGGGAAACCCCAACATTCTTATAGCTTAGGTAATTTTCTCAGTTTATGACCTTAAATGACCTACACCAACCCAGGATATGTTGTTAGACAATTTTGAAGGCTTTGAACATAATTTTGTCATACTTGGTATCAATTTGTAGGAAAATTTGATCCAGAAAACAAAGCTGAGGTGATTTTTTTCATTTTGGACCAATTTTTGCAACTTTTCTATGTAACACATATAAGAAATGATGAGAAATTTGGATCCAGGATAATTTCCAGATGTTGTAATCACCACCCACAGTGGAAGGCATTTCACTATCTGTAACTACCTTAAGTGCTGTTTACATTAGAATGATAACACTCATGGCATTAATTAAAAAATCTCCAAGGTTGTAAATGTACTTCCTCTCATTTGGTCTTATGTAATACCAAGGGGTGGAACATTTGATATTCAGGAGGTGGTAGGGTCTAGAAGACTGATGATGTAGGATTACTTTTTTACCAGATCCCTTGTGCATTTTTTGCCCACTCCCACCTTTTCTTTTTATCAAGCCTTCTCTGTATTTTGTTGTTGACATTTGCTCCCATTGCTATAGAAGTTGATATGCATGTTCCTAAAGATGACCTCCAGTACCTAAGTTTGAGACTTATTTGCTTTTGTCATTCTTGTTTTTCCTGGTTTAAATATTTCTGGAATGGACCAATTCAAACCGAATGTGAGCACATAGTGTCCTTGACGGTATTTTTGTATTATTATATATCATGCTTTGTCAGACTACCTGTTCATTGTAAGTCCATCACTTATAGATACTGAAAATGTGTTTCATTGTTCAGATATCAGTTTCAATAACAAGTATCAAATGGATGCACTCCGTGTGTCATACTTTTCCTTGATAGGTTATGACATAAACAGCACATTTTTCATACTATAATAGTTACTTTTTCAACAATTAATATTGCAAACATGCAAATATATGCAAAAATGTGAGCTACCACAACCTGTGATAACATGATATTGATTGAATGAAAAGACCTAGACAAATGATATCTGTATTCTGTTATTGTGTAGAAAGCAAGACTGGAATGGTTGCACCACCAAAATTTGTGTTTGGACAAAATATGGAAGGTCGAGTGAAGGTAAGCAAGTACATTGATAATCCTGGATCTCAAGTGTGAATTTTGAAATACAAACTTGAATCTATGTCATTGGGGAATATAGAGATTGTCAGGAATGAAGTCAGATTGATTTTTTGGCACTGGTAGTTTATTAACATTTTCACTCAATTTCATGATTCTTATAAAGATAGAAAAGCTATGGAGCTGAGATACAAGTAGGTGATAAAAGGGAGGAGCAAGTTAGTCATGGGTCAATGGGCCATGATGTTATGTTAGTGACTTTCTGCTCTACAAACGAGTCAAACAATTAAAGATATATCATCCCACATTTCCTGAGCACTGACAAAAATTGCTGCCTTTTGTGTTTGGGACAAAATGGCAGGAAAATTGAGAATTCAAAATAGCAGTTTCAGAAACAAGAATTCTTCAGCTAACACTACATGTATATGTGAAAAAGATAAAGTTGTATTTTAGACAACTAATGTACACCATCTCAAACTTTAACTTTCAAACCTAAAATTAAAATCAACCTTGTCTACAATTGTGATTCTATCATTAAGAGGGAGAAATTATTGCTTTGATTTTCAAAGCTTGTAGTCTTTTAATTTATTGCGAATTAACTTGAATTTTGTTGTTTTATCATCTCTAATTCATCAACTGCCAGGCTATATCAGCTTGTAACTAACTGTAATGTTGTCAACAAAATGATAGGTCATTCCATGTTCATACATCGTTGTCCAAATATAGGTCAAATGTATGATAAACTGTGAATTCGATGTGCACAAACTCACATAGCAATAAGTGTATTTCCATATGCATTTATACATGTTGGTTTGTTTATACAGCCAACATGTGATCTCATGGAAGTGTAGAGTCCAGAACACCATTCCAGCAGAGTAGAACAATTCGTGTTTACATTTGAGAATACATAGATCATAGGTTGATATAAATAGAGAAGGGGGAATGTGGCTACGATGCTAGGATACACTTGATAACTTGAAGAGGGACTGTAACCAGGAGTAATGTGGCTATAATGCTAAGATATACTTAATGGCTGACAGGGGAAAATATGGCTATAATGCTAAGATACACTTGACGACTGTAACAGGAAGTAATGTGGCTATAATGCTAAGATATACTTAATGGCTGACAGGGGAAAATATGGCTATAATGCTAAGACACACTTGGCGACTGTAACAGGGAGTAATGTGGCTATAATGCTAAGATATACTTAATGGCTGATATGGGAAAGTGTGGCTATAATGCTAAGACACACGTGATGACTGTAACAGGGAGGAATGTGGCTAAATGCTAAGATATAATTGCTGCTATAGGGCCTAGATACACTCATGCCCATATTCATATTAATTATTGCTATGCATGTTTTGTATTGCAGAGACAGGCTGATGAACAGCTAGATCCTGACACTGTCAGTGGTGGTAAGTCTTTGATTCGTCATAATCCTATAACGGCAACTTTGACTCCTATACTCTTACAAAAGAATTGTTTGAAGTAGTATTGACATCAACATCAATAATCAACGACATGGCAATTTGAGGTGAAGGAAGAAACTCGTATATGTTATTGTAACCAAAGTCATCCAAGTCTACATTCTAGATAGTAGAAATCATTGTATAGTTAGGTGTAACCTCCATTAATCCCACATGTAGCCACTAATATGGACATATGTAGCAATACCTCTATACACCAGACAAGTTGTATTCTCTCCTACTTTGACTCACATTTGGTACATGTATGTGCATATATACCAAAGAGAACTTATATGGTAAGTCAGTGGTGACTGTATGTCTGTATGTATGTAAGTATGTGTGTGTGTGTGTATGTGCAGATGTATATCCGTCTACATCAAAAACTCCAAAACTGCAGCACCTACCGGTACCATCTTAGTATTTGGTGTACAGGTGCCCCCAGGGGTGGAGATGTGAATTTGTTCAAATCAACAGGTTAGTGTCAAAAATATGCAAATGAGGTAAAAAAAAAGAAAAATCTAGCAAATTGCTAAAACTCTGTAACCACATGCCAGATTTGGTTAAACCTTGGTGTGCAGGTTATTTATAGTGACTTTAGTTAGTTTGTTCAAATTGTTGTGAAACTTTTATAGTAGTATTTTTGGGGGAATTTTTCCCAATTTTTGGGAAAAAAATCTCTGAAACTGCTCATCCCATTGCTTTGAAAGTGGGTTCGCATGATCCTAGGGTTGGCCTCTGTTAGACTTCTTCAAATTGTGGTGAAATTTTCATATTTGTACATAAAGGGTAATTTTTCCCATTTTTGGTCAAAAAATCATTTTTTCCCAAAGTTCTCATTGGATTGCTTTGAAACTTATTATTCTTGATCCTAGTGTTGACTGCTGTCAGATTTGTTAAAATTGTGATGAAATTTTTATATTTGTATTTTTAGGATAATTTTTTGCATTTTTGGTCATAAAAATTATTTTCTCTGAATTAACTATTCTGATTGCTTTAAAACTTGGTATGCATGTACCTAGAGGCAACCTTACTTGAGTGTCTTCAAATTGTGATGAAATTTTCATATTTGTAGTTTTGTGGCAATTGTTGCCCATTTTTGGTAAAAAAATCATTTTCTCTGAAATTGCTTTTCGGATTGCTTTGAAACTTGGTATGCATGTTCCCAGGCAAGTTTACTCGCTCTGGCCTGCCTCATCAAACCGAATGTGAGCTAAGTGTCATTGATGCTATGTTTTGAATATGAGTGATTTTATCATTTTCTGTGTCAACTTATGACACAGAAATGTTTCAATAGTGAGTACGAAATGAAATTAAAAATGTTTGTCACCAACCTACGCTACTTTTTGCATGAATGCAGGAATGATGCTGCAATTGTTGTTTTTGGCACAAAGGATTTAACGGCCAGATGTATCACATTGGTAAAACCGGGTAACAGTGATCTGTCACTTTGCATGGACAGTATGATTGTAGACAGGTCATTACTTCATTTCATCAATTGTTTCCAATTTTTACCTGTCAGCATGAATGACCATACTTTGTTTAATTTCACACAGATGAGGACAGTCATAAAGATAGTACTGATGAAGCCGGAGAATTTAAAAAAGCATCTGCCAATGTTATGAGCCAGAGAAGCATAGCATCTCCAAGTAAGTATACCTTTCTTCAAGTTATTCTTTCAACCATCTTCAGAAATTGAAAATGCGATTTTGAACAGGTTTGGAAATAAATCAATATTCTGTGTAAATAATACATAGGTGTTAGACAATTGAAATTATCTTAGCAGGATGGCAAGATACCAGTAGAATACGACGACCTTGATTTTCACACAACTTTTGTATCATGACATGCTGCCAGGTGGTTTGGGTGCTTGCTAGGTTAGGCATGGCTAACACTGATAGCGATGCACAGTTAGGCATGGCTAGCACTGCTAGCAATGCACAGTTAGGCATTGCTAACACTGATAGCTATGCACAGTTAGGCATGGCTAACACTGATAGCAATGCACAGTATTGGGATGCTATTTTGAAACAGTTAACATCAAATTGCTTACATGTTGATCTAAAGATTGCTACAAAGTATTGTGAAGCTTTCACTCCACATTGAAGGAGTGAAGCAAGACATGTACACAAGGGTTTGACTGGTCAATAATATTATCATAAAGGCTTGTAAGCATGTACTTATGGTGTAATCAACCTCCAAGTCCCTTTTTATGATTCGTATCTTCCACTACAAATGTAATGTAACCTGAGACTAGACTTTAAACTGTTAGGTCGTGGGTGTGTGGTGCACAGTTTGCATGCTGTGCAATGCACACAGCTAGTGTAAGTTTATCAAGCAAATGTAGATAACAGCAATGGGCCCCTCCCTTCTCAGATGTAATGCTCTTTGGCTGCTTGTAATCCCAGCAATATCCTACCTATGCACAAATACAGCTTTTTGCTTTCACAACACTAATGCAAAACTGAACAGAAATTAACTAAAGCTTAAACTGAACACAAATTAACAATTCATGTTGAGTATCATCTGACAAAAACTCCAAGTCAAGTGAGAGATTCTTGCACAAGATGTGACAGAGAATTGTCATAATTTGTTTTCCAGGTTCTGCTTTCAAAGACAAAGCTGTGAATGTGGGTGGTTGTAACCAAAGTTTTGTTGCTGCAGGTTTTCCCGCCCCTTCTAAACCATTATTTTCAACTGGTAGCCCACCAGACAGCCAGCCTACTTCCCCTACAACTACATCATGTCAAACAGGATCTTTCAGTGGGCAGACTTTGTCTTTTGCCACTTCAACTGTTGGAAGTTCAAGTTTTTCATCACCAGGAAATGTGCCAACTTTGAACAGCACAACTTCAAGTACCACTTTTCAAAGTCAAACCAGTGCGACAACTACTGTTAGTTACCCACCTCAGAACAATTCCGCCAAGAATGTTTTTGCCTCTGCTGGAGCTGTAATGCCTCCTGACCCAAGTAAAAACGTGTTTGCAACACATGGAGTAAAAGTTAATGAACCAACAGTTACAACAAATGTGTTTGTTAAACGTGGAACTGATGAAACATCATCAACTCACTCTGGAAGTCTGTCCATAGCATCAGTTGGAACCATGCCAAGCAGCCATAGTGGATTATCAAATGTAACACACTATAGGACTACCACATCATATAAAGCAGCCCCAGGTTCAGGATACTCCTCAGTTGAAAACAGTGACACTGAACAAGGTAGTCACTGATTTTATTGTATATTGTGACAAAACTAAATAAGGATATCATATTGTCAGCAAGTCAACAAGATTTTGCAATCAGTTTGGAAAAGCTTGGATGAATTTTGTAAGATGGCATATCAAGGAAACTTCACAGCAATTGCTTAATTCCTTCCCTGAAATGCTACTGCCTTTTGTCTTCAAATTGTATTGTATAGCATGTAATAGCAGATACAATCCCAGTACAGCAGCTAATTAATTTTAATGATAGATACAACCAGTGCATGCACATCAAATCTGCAAAAGCTGGTGCAGTACTTTGCCAATAATTCTATCGCTCTTTGCCCTTTCCAATCTTACACAAGTATCTTCATTCACTTTCTACAGTCTGTTTTTTAAAGCAAATATTCTGTCAGCCAACTCTTATCCTAGCTTTCAATGCTGTGTCTCTGGTAGAATGCTTTTCATCAGTCAAGTCTTGCTAATGGTCAGGGAGGAGAAAATCCTGCTAGTGGAGAAAGCCCCATTCCTGCTTCATTTTATTTTTGTTTAGTCAGATTATCATTTAGAATGTATTATTTTTCACGGTCAAATTTTTTTTTTCTTTTCTGTTTTCTTTTCTGTTATTGTCTACAAAAGACTGCATGCATGCCTCACTTCCATGGTAACAGAATTAATTACAGGTACACCTGAACAACTAAAATTGAAATGACACTTTAGGAATTTAAAAACAGCGGAATACATTAAATAACTCTATACATAGATATGTGCATGTTAGCAAGGTATAGAAAAGGTAACATTCCTTGCTCCACAAATCGGACTTTGAAACACATATCAAGGTGTATGCATAGATAGGGTTATAAGAGTAGATCATATGTATAGATGGAACCAGAATGACAATAGATCACATGTCAGGGAATAGATTTCCATCTCATCTTTTATATAAAAAGTGCAGCACCTTAAGAACAGTAAAAATGATTTAACTGTCAATCATTGACCAATCTTAGAAGAAATGAGAATTGATGACATTGTATAGAACATATTTGAAAACAACTATCAAAGATTCAAAATCAGATTTAGTACATGTGAATTCTTCAACAGGTGCCAGAACATATTTGACAATATTGTTTGCTTGCTAATTTTAAAAAAATAGTCACAAGTGCATTGAAAGAATTTTAAAATGATTTGAACCGTAAAATGATTGGATGCTGCCATTCTCAGATTTCTTTTCATTTGAAACTTATACACAAATAAACAAATAAAGTGAGGTGACAGCGAGAGAATCACAAAATACGATGAGCAAATATTGCACGATGTTTTCCTAGACCACAATTCAATAGTGATGCTTCATGATACAAAGTTGTATCTCATTTTTTGTAAAGAATATAACATTGTGTCACGTTCATTATTTCTGAAGGATCCTTGTATTGCTGTCACAAGAAGGACAACTTTTGGGTTTGTCAATTTAGCTAATTTTCACCTCAAAACTTAAAGACTTAACTTTTGCTGAAACTTTCCTCATGGAAACTTTAAACCACTCTCTTGGAAAATCAAGAAAGAAAATCAGTAATACTTTTGTAAGTTTTGATATTAGAGAAACAAATTACATGTATCTAACACTTACTGACACATAAAATACAAATTATCCATCTTCCCTGTGTTAACTCTTTGGATAAAGATAAAATTTTCCATGATGTTCATAAAAATAAGGTGGTGAGTACTTCGTTTACTCCATGAGTTTCAAAATCAGCTAACACAAACAGTAGACCAGAAAAGTATCGTAAAAATAGAGGATGGGAATATCTTTCTCTGAGGAGCACACTATCTAAACTCTGAGAATAATGTCTTATTTTTTTTTAGCTAGACAGTGGATAAATTGACCGTGTACTGATTTTGTGACCTGTTAGACCTATTAGTGCAAGATGCGAGGTATAATGATATTCAAATATGCAGATTACATTAATGAGCATTGTTTCCGTATTAAAATTCTATGCTAATGACCCTTAATCAATGTGGAATATTCATGTACCTCGGATCTTGCATTGTATATGTTAGACCATGAACTTTTTCATGTCAGAGAAGGGGATACTTTAATTAACTTTTTCCATTGACCGTTTTTCTGTAAAACTGGAAGTTACAGGATCATTGGGGCACAGTGGGGTGATTACTGATGACACGGCCATTTGCATAAACTGGGCAGGAGTTTTTTTTATTCTCATAGCATCGCTTTGACCGCATAATAAATTTGAATAATCATGATGGGCACTTTTGTGACATATGCAAAGAGGGGTCAAATGGTCGTATAGGGAACACATTTTTAAACATAGGCGTTCTCCGACAAAAACCGGAAAAAATTTTTCAGTTTATTTTCGACTCAAGTTTAGTCGCTATATATTCACAGACATATGCAAGATTCAATGACAATGAATGCCCTAAACATAGCAAAATTATGGGATTCTGGGACCAAACACGGCACGTCCGATCAGTAGCATGGCTTTTTTACATTTGCGTAGATTTATGATAATCCTGCTTTTATAGGGGAAGTTCCTGTTTAAAATAAATTATGATAGTAATGTGAGGAGGTTCTCCTGTCCCTGTATGCGTCTCTTCAATAATTGTAAAGGAAATGACTTGAAAATATCATCCAGTGTATATGTGCCTTATGGTAAGCTACATCGCATGTCATCATGTGTGTGCTATGATACGGTGAAACTGAAAAAGTATGTGGAAATGGGCATGTTAACGTTATTCTTCAATCAAGTATTGTGCCATGAAATTACTCTTCCAGTTGATGGAGTTAGTGGAATATATTATTTGCAAAGTCAAAGCAGATTTACTGTAATGAAGACTGCACTCTTGTAGAAAACAACAACTGAAAGGTTTTGTTAGATCAAGCTTGCCATGTCCATGTCACAGAAATTCACATCATACAAGTTATCCATAATTGTTCAAATATTTAGTTTTAGAGTTAAAGTGTATCACTGACATAGGAACACGTCATTGCAAGGATATATA
This sequence comes from Ptychodera flava, assembly GCA_001465055.1. Taxonomy (NCBI): domain Eukaryota; kingdom Metazoa; phylum Hemichordata; class Enteropneusta; family Ptychoderidae; genus Ptychodera; species Ptychodera flava. The sequence continues at coordinate 208,116 of LD346619.1, forward strand.
TGGCATTACATCCACCTTACCTCCAAGTTTTCACCTGTCAAATACACAAAGCATATACTTCACAAATGTTAATATTTCTTATTAAAGGCTCAGTTTTAACCCTGAAATTGCAGTGTTGATATCTAATTAACTTAGTCACATTATGTTCTTCATTCACATGCTAAAGTATGATTTTGTTGAAATCAGTGTTGAATAGAACAGTTTGCATGTAATGGGTTATTGGCTGTGATGATTGTTTGTACAACAACTAAAGGTGGTGGACTATGAAATACAGCCAATTAAGAACAAGAGTCATTTGGTTGTCATACACGTTTTGATTTTGATTCACAGTTTTTGATGTGAATGCTTTACAGATCTCACTGGTCGGTTATTCCCACACTGACTAGCTGTAGGAAATACCAAGTCATTGATGGGTATTTTAATTAACGCAATCATTTCTACAGACTATTAAAAGAGTTCTTTAAACAATGATTTTATGTCAATACTGATGATGTGATCAGACCTGTAAAACCGAGGTGAGGAGAAACCATAAGTGCATTGTGTCAAGTTCTGGTCGTCATACAATTTTTTTTTTTGATCATATTACAGACGATTCAAGACCAATTTTGAAGACACCATTATTAGTTGTATCAAGTTCAAACAAACCAGTATTAACATCAGTCAGTAGTAGTTTAGGTAAGTAATGATTTGAGAACATCAGTCAGTAATAGCTTATGTAAGTAATGATTTGCTAACATCAGTTAGTAATAGCTTATGTAAGTAATGATTTGCAAACATCAGTCAGTAATAGCTTACGTAAGTAATGATTTGCGAACATCAGTCAGTAATAGCTTATGTAAGTAGTGATTTGCAAACACATATAGTAACTTATGTAAGTAATGATTTGCTAACAATCAGTCAGTAATAGCTTATGTAATATATAAGTAATGATTTGCAAACACATATAGTAACTTATGTAAGTAATGATTTGCTAACAATCAGTCAGTAATAGCTTATTAGTCCCCACCGACACCGTCCTTGGGGACTTATAGGTTTGGTCATGTCTGTGCGTGCGTGCGTCCATGCATGCGTCCGTCCGTCCGTTCACGCAGATATCTCAGACATGCCCATGTCAATTTCTTTCAAACTTTGCACAAGGATAGTACTCTACCCCATACAGATGCACGTCGATTTGTTTCACAATGCGATCAAATTTGGCCGTGTAAGAGGACTTTTTAGTTTTCACCT
>LD346627.1:23202-37699 GCA_001465055.1 Ptychodera flava
ATTCACCTATAATGCCAAGATCTATTAATTATCATCGCTAGTAAAATATGTTTATGAAAATAATGAAAATACTGAACCAGTTGTATCACTATTAAGGCAATTTATATCTAAAAGTTTGGAATCAGTCTCTAACGATGTTACATTAATTAATGAACAAAAACAAACAAAAAAGTACTTAATCAGTCTCAATCACTGTTATCTTTGCCATACATACGACCAACATAATATTCATCATAAAAATCTCCTATTCCTTTTCTTTCTTCTCTTCCTCACCTATTCATCTCCATCTCTACCACCACCACCACCACCACCACCACCATATAATCCACATACATTCATGTAACAATGATACCCATCGGTAGATGTACGGGTGATATTGAACACGATTGAAACTAATTTGGGATAATTGGATATTTTAATTGTTCAAATTTATCAAAAGTATTATGTGCCATATAGCTTAAGGGAGAGATAGTACAAATTACTAATCAAAACCAAGTTACTGCAAAAAGGAAATGTAGATGAGCTTACATTTGCTGATTAAACTAACATCACTACGATATCCAATTATCCTGAATTAGTTCCAATCGTGTTATAGGCAGTCGTCTATTGCACGAAAAATTTTCAAAGATGTATTATGTATGTATGGACAAATATTTATTTCATTATTTAAAAAGTTTTTTATATTTATTTTCATATAAAAATTAGAAAACATTGATGTCATGTGTAAACAGCCCCTTTGAAATGGAAATTACTTTGCATCGGGAGGGTCACTTATTTCTGATGAAATATGAGGGGCGGTCAGCATTTTTGTGCTAGCAACAAGGGGAAGGGCGGCGCTTTCCATGCATCCAGTCCTACAAAAGTACTAGTACCTTCTCTATTAAGTCTGTCCAGGTCCTATAGAAAATATGAAAGAGTGTTCAGCTTTCCATTTTATAGAATGGAAAATTTTCACCTTAATTATTTGAGGGGAAAAGTCTGTACAAATTTCTCCACACTTTAGAAATAAAACACACTTACACCTACACACCTCAGTCAGCTGTTGTCATTAGCAGTTCGATGTCTTTAATCATTTCAGGTTTCATCTGGCAACCTTCTTTTTCAAGATGTTCTTCATCGTCAAGAAAGAACGTCCATATCAACTATTGAAGGACCCATGGTCGGAAGAAGAGCACTGAGAGATAGGCCATACTCGAGATATTTTCTATACTGATCCGAACAAAGGGGCCCTTGATACCAGTCAATTATTGAAATAATGCATTAACAGCGTTTTTGTCAATCATTCTTTTCCGGTACTTTATTGATAAGGGCGTTAGGATCTTTCTTTGATACAATAGGTTTATCTGTGATGATATTTTCATATTATAATAACACTGTCTCAGAGCAAGGAAAGGCAATGTTTTTGTTGATGACTGTAAATTGGTCAACTTACACTGTATCATGTTATCTTTTAGGAATTAAAGTTGATATACTGTAGAGATATTGTTTGATATCAAAATTCTGTTACCACAACAAATAATGTGAAATCATGTCTAAATCTCCGAAATGTGAAAGAACCAATATTTTAGACCTAAATTGCGCATTCGATGCATTTCAAAATGTATTTGATATAGTTACGGGTTCAGACTATAAAATGAATGACCTTCATGTTAGGGTCAAAGATCAGGATCATAACAAAAGCTGAGGTCAAATGTGAAAAGCGCAACATGAAATTTTGCATTTATTTTGCATCACTTTATATTTTCAATTTTCTGACAAGATATTTAGCAGTGTCATCTAGGTCTTGACAGTTATCATTTGTTTTTGTATGCGTCCCTTATTTGTTCTTCAGCTTTTCATTTTTATATCAACGACAGTACTTTTTGCTTTGTCTTTTCTGTGTTTATTGGCCATGTAATACACGAGGCCACTCCATTAGGAGCGACCGCGATTATACCTAATCGTTCAACCAAACAACTACCCTCAGGGATAAGAGAGGTGCACCTATAGCCCTTCCGACCAATTGACAGGTACATATTATGCATGTTTTCAGACTGACAGCTTCGACAACTCTGCAAATGCAAGATGGTGAGCTCTTACCTAAAACTCTGAAGAGCATTTTACATTTTACACATTAACTTGCTCGTTGTAAAATACTATGAAGAATGCCAATTATAGCAATAAAACATTTTAAACGTTCACAATTTTCTTCGCTGTCATACTATACTCATGCTTAGACGGTGGGTGCAATTTAACATCAATATATTCGTTAATTCTTTACTAGGGCCTTTTATTTTTGAGTTCAAGTCATTTCTATTCAAACGTTCAGGCCTTCATTGATCTACTGTCATCAGATTACTTGATTTTCACGAATAAATGAGACGTTAAAAACTGTCCAGTAGACGTATGTATTAGGTTTCTTTGCCTTCGGTCTAGGTGCAAGGCAACTTGAATTATATATGCCTGAACTGACTCGGACAAAGGAAATGAGGCATATGTAATTGTAGTAGTTTGTTATATGATACCCAGTAATACGGTCAAGAATATTGCAGTCAGAAAAAAGTGCTCATGATGATCACATTTAAGGTAGCTACATACCTTTTAGACACTTTCAGATTTTTATTTTTTTCTCAATTGAACATGTCCCAACCCCAATAAAGTATACATTTTCTGAAAGCCCTGATATAGAGCTATCCAACCAAGCACAGTACACGGTCATTATTTGCATAAGAGTCACGTGACAAGCGTTTTGCTGAACCTTCCAAAATCCGGTTTTTTCCCGCCTTATGCGAACACGCTGCAAGATTTCCGGTTGAAATTTCTTCATTGACAAGCCTTGACAATATCCTTCAAAACCGTGTCTAGGATTTTTTTATATGCCTTTGTTTTTTTTAATGCGCTCTTAAAGGTGTTAGATGAAGGTGCTTTTCAAGGAATTTTAATTATCACGCCATATAATTTGAATGGAGCCTCCGGAAAAAAATCGCAGATACGGTTTTAAAGGATATTGTCAAGGCTTGTCAATGAAGAAATTTCAATCGGAAATCTTGCAGCGTGTTCGCGTAAGGCGGAAAAAAACCGGTTTTTGGAAGGTTCAGCAAAACGCTTGTCACGTGACTCTTATGCAAATAATGACCGTGTACTGTGCTTGGTCGGATAGCTCTATATCAGGGCTTTCAGAAAATGTATACTTTATTGGGGTTTGGGACGTGTTCAATTGAGGAAAAAATAAAAATCTGAAAGTGTCTAAAAGGTATGTAGCTACCTTAGGGCATTGACAATTCGACAACTCGCAATGCGCAACTAAAGCTCGAGTTTGGGTTGAAGGTTTCTCCTTTCATGGTTAGATTTACAAATGCCGATCCTTCGGACATATCGACATTTATTGTCAACAAGCAAACAACAGATAATTGCTGTGACTGTTTACTTATCACTCTGAAGGATCAACGCAAACATAATGAATATTGAAATTTAATATTCCAAAGAAGATATTACAGTGAATAGCCGAGTTGGCTTCCATTGTCAAGTATATTATGACCCGAATAACCATCATGCTGGTATGGTAAATGCTTTCACACTTTGGAATTGAATGCTGAATTATTGCATGGCTTTCACGGTCGCGTTCTAATGTTTACATGGCCAAGGCTAAACTTTGACATCTATGGAGCAATGCCATCAAAAGTCAACCTAAGAATTAGTATCTGATTTTAGAATAAGATTGAATATTTATATGACATAGCTCTTATCAGACATCCAATACCTAAGGGCATCAAAAGTTGACCTAAAATCTAGTACTTACTGGTACCAGCAGATATTTCTCGTTGACTACGTTGTGAGAGAAGAGTCGACCCTGACGACAATGTGTTAATTCTTGTATCCCCATAGGCTGTAACTTAGATCCTGTAGTTCAACGAATTTCGACCAGTCATGTACCTCTACATATATTAAATGGTTATAGGAAGGACTTCAAACTTTTATTGAATATTCTTGATCAAATACGGTGATTTTATGATTTTTCACCGTGACATACAGTTTGGAGAAGTTAGGACAGGAACTAAAAAAGATGGATTTCTGAAATGCAATTTCGGATGGATATCTTGTTTTCAACAAGTCACGTGTCTCGCTGTAGATAATGGACCTTGAAATCGCAACATATCACACTTTCAATAATAATAGGGTAATTATTGTCATCATCAGAAAACACAGAGGCAGATTAATTCAGATTTTTCGTATTCTATCTATATTCAAAGGTATCATTTAGATATATCATGATGCAGGGGCTAAACCAAAATATTTCGGCGTCATTCAATCCCTGTTTTCCGATAATAGCGGTGTTTGAAGTTCATTTAAGGTCAATGAAGACTTCAAGGTAATTTCATTATTTCTTTTGTCCAGCGGGGACTGGTTTGCGAGGCAATACGGGCAAGCATCGCACGTGACTTGCACATAAGAACGACAGACCAAACCAATACAGCATAAAATCTCCTCGGTTGGTTTCAGTATGTAGAGTAACTACTGTGCATTGAACAGCCCTGATGTATATGCAAGCGCCGTGCTTTTGTTCAGCATCTCTCAGTACGTAACTACCCACATTTTTGGCTTTATATTGCCCTATCTATCGAGTTATTTTTAACCGTTACGGCCAATGATAATAGTCAATCACGTGGTCTTCATTGATCAATGAAAGTATCTTTAAATTGGTGACCTTTACAGGAAGATATTATAATTACAGATGTATTTTTAAATCAGTTTTTCATCAAAGGGTATGAGAGATTTTATAAATAAACGCCATCGGGGATTTGTAATCGCGATAGAGACGCCACAAAAGGGATGGGCTCTGACTGATTACCCGTTAATGTAGCTACACCTCGTGCTTTAATAGTTGTCGACCAAAAGGACATCACAAACGGTGAACCTTTGTCATCGAAATTATTTATTATTATTATTCAGTAAGGTAGGTATTGTCTCTCTTGCAATTTACACCTGTTGAATGTAAATACTGTCGCCGAGCATGCTCTATGCCTTGCTGGTGGTAGCTTCTTACTTTACGATATTGTAAGTACGCGGGTTTACTCATCACTATTATATATTATAGCCCAAACATGGGACTATGTTCCCGAGGGCAGGTGACCATTTGCCCGACGTAAGGAGGGCAAATGGTCTCCTGCCCCGAGGGTACACAGTCCCATGTTTGGGCTATTATGTTTTTATTACATGCCTCTCTTGCACAGTTTTCACTCAAAATATTTAGATTTATTGGCAAATGATAATCCAATGTTTTATTTCCATCTTAGGCGAAAATCCGTTAATAATGGAACGATTCTCATCATCGAATGGCGCAATGATATATATTTTTTTATTTTTATTTATTTAATCTCGAACCAACAGGTTGCCCCAATAACAGGTTCGTTTGAAAATAAAAATATAATACAAAAACGAAAAGTATATAACAGTTACAACGTAAACAAACAGACAGGAGAATTCACATAAGAAAAAAACAAAAAACAGCAATAATGCGAAAGATACACAGAAATACATCCAGTTAAAAGTAATTATTCAGAAAAAAGGATCTTACATAATCCATGACGAAAATTACTGAAGTTATTAAAAATATCTAAATTTTGCTTGTTACAGATAGAATTAAAATATGTCTAAAAATGAGTGTTTCAAGATATTCGTACGTGCTGACACTGGTCTAAAAAGAACAGCACGACGCAATGTAAAAGCAGGAAGGTTAAAATGAATCTGTGCAAGAACATCATTCTGGTACACTATAAACTGAGTGAAGGATTTTATAAAGAAAAAGAGTGTCTTAAAATTTTCGCCTGTTCTCCAATGTTGGAAGGCGAAATTCATAACATAGGTTACTATACAGAGCCCTTGAGTAAGCCATCGATGAACGGAAACAAAGATACTTGATAAATTTTATTTGGACTCTTTCTAATTTCTTTATTAAATATAATTGATGAGGGGACCAGATGGGTGAGCAGTATTCAACGTGGCTTCTGACGTAGGAGACATACAATGTTTTTAAAACTTTGATGCTATTAAAATATTTACAAGAACGCTTGATAAATCCAAGCATTTTAAAAGCCTTTGAAACAACATGGTTAATGTGCATACTCCAGTTAAGTTTACGTGTTAAAAATACACCAAGGTCTTTTACAAAGTTGGTGCAAGTCAAGATAGTTTGCTTAGCACATCTGTAAGGAAATATTTTGACGCTTTTTTCCAAAGTGAATGAAATACATGAACATTTTTTAACATTTAATGACAACTTTCATTTGCTCGTCCACTTCACAACCTGGTTGATATCTTGTTGTAGTTTGATGCAATCGGACATATCAGTAATGGCCATAAATAACTTGGAATCGTCAGCATACAAAGATAAATTTGCATGGTTCATGCATTCAAACATGTCATTGATATAAAGTACAAAAAGGAGCGGACCCAAAATAGACCCTTGGGGTACAACTGATGTGACATGTCCCCATGATGACAGTTCCCCGTCAAAAGCTACCCTTTGTAAACGACATTCAAGATATGTGGAGAGCCAGGTTAACAGATTACCACCTATACCATATGACTGAAGTTTATGAATTAATAAAGTGTGGTCGACCGAGTCAAAAGCTTTTGAAAAATCCAAGTAAATAGAGTCAACCTGCCCTCCTTTGTCCATCACTATGCTGATATAATTAATATAAGATATCAGATTTGTCGTGTATTAATATAAGATATCAGATTTGTCGTGGTCGAACGGCCGCTGACAAACCCATGTTGGCTTTCACAAATGACAGATTTTACATGATTAACAAGATTATTGTACACTACTTTCTCAAAAAAAAATTTCTCAAATTTAAACTACTGTTATGCGGTTTATCATTTTTTTCCCTGCAAAATTTTCCAAAACCGAATTTCCTGTGCAAAACATGAAATTTCGACATTTTTACATAAAAAAGTTGCCAAGTTGAAAATAGTTCCGGTTCACTTTCAGTCCAATGATGACTATGCGGCCCGCGACGTCATCGACGACTTACCATTGAATCCTATGGAGCGCGCGACGTTCGATATACAAGGCATGTAATATTGCCTATTGATGAATATATCGCCTTACTCTGAGTGGAACATGTTACTGCATACTCGTATCGCTTTTCATATCAGGATTGCTTTGTCGTCAAGTTGCTTTCCTACGTATTTCCATTTGAAATGACCTTCACACATGTGAGTGTAAGCTTAGGCCCTACATCGAGTTCCAGACTACCTGTGGTGTCTGGTCAGAATGAGTTTACCAGCAAAGGAGAGGAGATCTAACAGATTTATACAGACAATGTAACCACGCCAGTGCGTTGTACGTTGTGGACTATTTGCAAGGTAAATCAGTCTCCCATACAAGAGGTCTTTTGGATCCAACATTCAGTTGAGGAGCTTGTCGACATATTTTCCAGTTTTCCATTTCAGGAGTAGTCCTGTGACATGTCATTGTTTTTGTAGCGGTGCGGACGAAATCCAGTGTTAGGGTCTATTGCATAAGGACTGGTATAGGTTACAGTCAGAGACAAGAGAAGACATGGTATATTATAACTTTTCTTTTTCGGAGAGAGCAAAGTGACTATTTTTACAGCATACGGGGCAATACAAAGTGGGCAATTTGGCGACGTGTCACTAACTTGCTGCCGAAAACATCGAGAATTTTTTACAAAATAGAATGATGTCCGACATTCATAGGAATTAGATTTGACCTTAGTCTAGTGCCGTTTGACCTCTAACAGGCGTCCAACTATTAACCCTACATGTAATCTAGGGCATTTTAAATTCTACGGTCAAAGATGACACACATACATAATGAAGCTGTAGTGAACCTATAGTTGGACAGATCACATATCAGAGCTGTACAGTCGGCCTCATTCGTTGGTATTTTAGTTCAACGTCTACTGACTACAAAAGGCAACCTTCTGTCTCGTCTTTAATTACACTGTGAACTCTCCAAGGTTATCATCTGTTTACTAAACTTTCTGATAAGAGTCATCGTCATTTTCTGCATTTCAGAACTACCTGTGCTTAAACATTCCTCATTGTGTTGTCTTCTTTTTACTTTTGTTATTGGCTCAGTCAAAAATGATTGACAAATACACACTGCGCAATCTTTTTGTCACCGGCAAAGTGCGAGTGATAAACCTGTATCTTGTCGTAAACGTTAGTTTTCTGAATAATTTCAATTCCCATGGCATGATAACATAATTTGAGTGATATGTTTAACCTTGTTGCACTATTCCAACCTTCCCGGCCAAACCTGTAGGCAACTTACGTGCAGTCAGTTCTTACAGTACCAACAAAGAGAAAACGTCTGAATAGTAATACATCTGTGTACAGCGTAACGCGTATTTCAATTACAGCTATTAATTATTTGTGACATCGTTGTCGACTTCGTTCCACAGACACAGTATAGAGAAAGGTCGTCGGCAATTTGCAAGCGTCTCTATAGTATAGTATTTCCTAACAGAGTCCCTTTCCCTCAGGGATGGACCATTAGATCTTGGGAGGGGGTGGTCACAATGAAATTGTGAAAAATTTTTTTTACTATTGTAAATTTCTAAAAATATTTTTTTCCAATTGAGATTAGCTGTGCAAATTTTTTTTTCAGAGTAAATTTTGAGATTTATAATTTTTTTTTAGTTCGTCGCTGTCTGAGGATAAAGAGGGCAAAGATGTTGTGCGAAGCACCACAAGCGACCGCGCAAGTGGTCACGGGGGGAGGTCAGGAGGGGGTGTCTCCCCTCCTGCCGTTGGAGCTTTTGAAAAATAGAGTTTAAAATGGTGTTATTTGGTGGCACTTGGGGAGCATTTTTACGGGGGAGGTCAGGAAGGGGGTATCCCCCCTCCTGCCGTTGGAGCTTTTGAAAAATAGAGATTAAAATGGTGTTATTTGGTGGCACTTGGGGAGCATTTTTTTCAGATTACACATCTTCCTCTGAAACATTGTCTTCTTGCTCCTCAGTAGCTTCCTATAGTTTTGAAAATTGACTATTTTGGTTTCCTGGCTTCCCTTTCTACTGCCTGGTGAAATGCCTACATTCACCCCACCAAACATCATGCATATTTCATGATTTACAATTGATTTTGACAAGCTGAGAAGCTGTTTGCAAAATATAGTGAAATTTGCATATTTGTGTTTTTAGAGCAATTGTTGCCCTTTTTTGATCAAAACATCTATTTCTCTGTAGCAGCATGTCCAAATTGATTTGATGTGTATTAGTGGTGAAATTTCAATATTTGTCTTTTTAGGGCAATTTATGCCATTCATGGTCAAAAAATCTGTATTCTCTGAAAGGGCTTGTCCAATTTCTTTGAAATTTGCTACATAAGTCCCTTAAGATTTGTTTAAATCATGCTCTTTTTTGTCGTGGAAAAGTTCTTCAGATAATTGTCATTCAGCATTTGCTACACACAAACGATTATTCATGCAGATTTATTCAGTATTAGCTATCGAGAAACTTTCAAAGTTCAACCCTTTTGTGTGGTTTTGTGTTGGGATTTGTTGGATAGATGGCATTCTACGTAGTGTATTGTTGAATGTTAAAAAATGTGTTGCTATTGTTTTTTTTTAGGGTGTTTTGTGAGAAAAAGAATTGAAAATGCCTTTTTAAAAGCAAAATAATACATAATGACTTGATATGTTGTTTTATCATTATTGACGTGTTTCTACTTGTTCACCCATTCTTGCATTCATCATTGCAATAAAATGCTGTGAAAAAAATGAACCTTATGTGGCCTGCATCTGTTTACCTTGATCTTAAAAGGCAAATATAACTTTCTGTCTTGACAACCATACCATAGTTTCAATGTTTTACCCAGTGTACCTGCTTGGTTTGTACGCAGGAAACAAGTAGAAAACAGGCTCTATAATTTTATTATTTTCGAGTGATCAGAATACAAAAGTCCTGAAAAGATAAGATAATTACAACTTCCAGTATAAGGGATACAGTCACTCTAAATGTATAAATTAGAATTAAAAATGTGCCTGGAGGATGTACTAAAAATACAGAAAGTTGCTTCCTGTCGGTAAAATTTAAAAAAATTCAAGATTTTAAAGACTTTTGCAGATTTTTTTTACGCATGTCTTCTTATTTATTTATTTTTTATTTTGCAAACTAGTTTGAAGATTTTTTTGCTAACTTTCTGCTCTGAAATTTTTTTTTCTGTTTTTGACCACCCTCCTCCCAAGATCTAATGGTCCATCCCTTATGGGAGTGTAAACCAGAGCTGATGAGCACACCCTGGTAAAATAGACGATAATACGTGTATGCCTACAAATGGGTAGTGTTTCGATGTAACAACCGCCCTCTTCAACATCCGGGGGAGAGCTTATATGACCTTTATATAGTTTAAAGGGGAAAGATTGCAAATCCAGCGAATAGAAAATGTGTCAGACATCAATGTTTGTTCAAGCAGCAGATCGATTTAAATATGTTCACTTCAAAATTCTGCTATTGTTGATTGACTGCAAGTAGATAGCCTCCGTGATCCCTACACTGTCCTTCAATGCCTAAGGTCAAAACAATGTGACCCTGCACCTCGCGATTAAAAGAAGGTTTTGTTCTCGGATTGTTGTCTGAGATTTTCCTGAACCAAGAACTGATAAAGCTAAATCTCCACTCCAAAATCTTGTGCAGAGTATCCCCAGGATGTCCTCCAGAGGTGCCGATACTGTCATATGGGACGCAGTTGTAGTCGGGGCCGGTGTGGAAGGCTCAGCTACGGCCTACCATCTTGCCAAGAACAAGCAGAGGACTCTGATGTTGGAACAGGTCTGTTCACACACGTCTTTTATCAAATTCTTTATAAAATGCCATGATTCTCACCAATACTAAAACGTATGCCTTTGAACGGGTTGCGTAGCAGTACTGACAAATTAAATTCATTGAAGAACATTACAACCTCGAGAATAATTAGTCCTATGTTCCTTTGGGAATATACGATATCTGTGGCGAACAATGCAATAAACGACAACACAGGTAGGGACTGGACAGAAATTACAGGGGGGGGGGAGGACCGGCGTTTTTTCAGAATGTTGCTGATAAAAAGATAGTGACCTTCAAAGTGTGGTATTATTTTACACGTGGTATAGTCACAAACTGATGACGTCAAATCACCGTACACAATACACAGTGCCATACACTGCATAAAAACGCTATAATACTTACCGTATAAGCATGAATTATTGCCTGTATTTTAGCTGAATAGTGCATATACAGGTGAATACAGTTAATAATCCATTGCTTGTATTCAGAAAGCCTGTATTCATGTGGATTCATGTGAATTCACGTGTATTATTCTATAATACAGGCAACTCATTAATGTGAATTTATCTGTATTATTGCGTTTTCATGCAGTGATAATTACAAGGCGTCTGTGTTTTGTGTACGGCGATTTGACGTCATCAGTTTGTGGCTATACCACTTGTACAATAATGCCCAAAGTATTTGAAAGAAAATAAGTGACCCTCCAACAGTTTCATGCGCAAAATACTCCAATGTATTTTTTCATTTGATATTTTGGGTTGAAGCGCTATGTCGGTCGCATCTTGCCTTCTTATAGTTGACCCTCCCCAAGGGCATGTGTGAAATTGCATGACCCTTCAAAAATGCTTACGCAAAAAATAGCGACCCATCCTCTAAAAAATCACCAGCCTTCCTTCTGTAATTTCTGTCCAGTCCCTAAGATTGGAAACTGAAATGATAACCCAACGGAGCTAGGTGTTCTATATGACTATGCTATGACATCTCTTTTGAAGAGAAGGGTATGATTTTTGATTACAGGGGTGGGCCGGGGGAATTTCGCGCACACCTGTACCGTAAAATGTGACCCTCCCCCTCTCCTCCTGTCTAAAATGTGACCCTCCCCCTTGTCCGACATTCTAAAACTTGACCCTCCCCCCAACCACTGCGGTATTCTCCCCAGGAATAACTGAAACAGTATCAGCTAATCTACATAACAATTGGTTCAATTGTTATGTTAGGGACAAATTACAGAGGGGAGGGCTGGTGTTTTTGGAGGGACAGTCGCAATTTATCACACAAGAATTTTTGAAGAGATATGGTATTTCATACATTTGAGGGAGGGTCACCATATTTTGTGCAACTATACGAAGGCAAGATGTGGCTGATTTAGTGCTTTATCCAAAAATATCAAATCTTGAAGAGGCACTCCCACTTTGTAACATTTTTAAAACACATTTTTTTAATGCCAACGGTCGATATTTGACTTGGCGACTGCGCGCGGATCGCGAGATATCGATAAAAACATGTCATTTCCCGAGCGTATTTTTCACATCCCGAAGTTTTACGATCGTTCTAATTTTCACTCGAAATCCCCCGAAGGTTTGTTGTTGTGCTGATTGACGATATTCTAGGGAGTCTACAATAAGTTCGAACGACGCAATTAATTTACTTCCCACTGCAAAGACTTTATATAGGCCTACAGCATTATGCGTTTACCTCAGGTAAGTTTTTAAAAACTTCTCCTTAGTTTTTGTCGTTTTCATTTTTCTAAATCAGTTGTATTATATTTTTAACCAATACCACATGAACATCAGTTTTTTCATGTCAAATATTAGCCGCCTCCGATGACTACATTTTATCGTCTGCCACACAGTACGCCGTGCGCGTGGTATGCGCGCGTGGCATGCGTCTATGCATATCACGCGGCGGCCGCTATGTATCAACCGCACCTAACTGTGCTAGTCACCTATGCCAATTCTGGTGGAATCAGCAAAAATTGTTTTTCGTTTATACGCCAAGTTAGTAAGACTCAGCTTTCACCCACAGGCCATGACCGATCACCGACGCCAGTGGTACCATGGCGTACAGCAGCGTCAGCGTAGACTCGTACTCCATAGCTCAGTTGACAATGGCCCCAGTGCCGAACGTTCGATGTTCGGAAGCTGAATTTAGGTGGGCCACCGGAATTCAAACTTTTACTTTTTTGAAGACATGTTTTTATCGATATCTCGCGATCCGCGCGCAGTCACCTTGTCAAATATCGACCGTTGGCATTTAAAAAATGTGCTTTAAAAATGTTACTAAGTGTGAGTGCCACTTTAATACATGGAGTCTATCAGGCAAATTATTGACAATTTTCCTCAACAAAACATGCTATATCTGTATATTATATATGTTTGATAATGTATTTATATGTACTTTGCTTGAATTGGGAATTAAAATGTGCATTTGTGTACAAGAAATTGATTTCTGAATTTCATCTAAAAAGTTGGTTCACTATCCATGGTGTTTGTTATGAAACTATGAATAGTTTTTTCCAATACAAAAATAGGTAAATCTTTGCATTTGTGTACTCTTGATTATTGATGTTAATGTTCTTGATTAGACTGAGTGGTTACAAGTCTATGGTCGTGTAAGAAATTTGATTTTAGAATTTCACCAAAATGTCGATTCACTATGCATGGCGGTCTATGATGAAACTATGAATAATTTTTTTCAGTACAAAATTAAATAAATCTGTGCATTTATGTATGCTGGATTATTTACATTATTGTTCTTGATTAGACTAGAGTGGTTACAAGTCCATGGTTGTGCAAGAAATTTGAGTTTGGAATTTCACCGAAATGTTGATTCACTATGCATGGCGGTCTATGATGAAACTATGAATATTTTTTTCCAATACAAAACTAGGTAAATCTGTGCATGTATGTGCGCTTGATTATTTGTATTAATGTTTTTCATTAAACTAGAGTGGTTATAAGTCCATGGTTGCGCAAGAAATTTGATTATGGAATTTCACTGAAAAGTTGATTTACTGTACATGGTAGTCTATGAGAGAACTATGCACAATTTTTTCCATCATAAAACTGACAATATCTTTGCAATTATGTACATTGATAATTGATATACACTTTTCCACCTGTTGCATATGTTTTTGTCGCTTGTCTTTTATCAGTTTTAACTGTTCAAGGTGTTTAATGTAGGATACCACTGCATCTTCTTTGCTTGTGAAACGTGTGGATAATGTGTACGTATTTTGTTGGTGATTTCCTATTCAGGAAATATCACATGGACAATCAAAATTTTGGCCATAAAATCAGCTTCTGTCAAAAAAGACCCTCCCCAAGATAGGTTTATAAACAGTGACCCTCCCCCGAACTGATTTCTAAAAAGTGACCCTCCCCCAATTCCCCCGGCCCACCCCTCCTGTAATTACTGAAGGCTCCCTAAGCAGATGGAATACTCTGCCAGTGTTTTGACACAACTGTAGGCGAACATTGTGTTCTATGTTTCGCGATATACAAATCTTCCCGATTTGTTGACCCGTCAATACGGCTGACGATGTTTGTCACACTTTTAAAAAATGCAACTGAAACCTGGCATACCAAAACATTTTGCACCTATACGTTGTAGGAAATCGTAGCTACCCCTCTCCTTCACAGTTTGGAATTCCTCACTCAAGAGGAAGCTCCCATGGACAAAGCAGAACCATACGTTATGGATACCCCCAAGACTACTAC
>LD346627.1:75061-89860 GCA_001465055.1 Ptychodera flava
TGATCTTTTCTCCGCGGTTGACCGTAAAGATTGTTATTCTCATCGTGTCCTCATTCTTATGTCAATGCTGAAAACTAATGCCTGTCGGATAACAGTTTACACACGCCTTCTCGCCAACTCGAAGACGTTTTATAAACACTTCGGTAGATCTTTCAGCCAAACTGATGAACGACTAGTTGGGTCGGTTTACATTTCTAGGTGTAACAACTTTGTGTGATTTGAAGGACAAATTCATATATTCACCTTCCAATTAATCACAAAACCACAACATTCATACACATTATCCACAGGGCTTCTTACCTGCGTTTACAGCCACAGCCATGGTCCTGAGTCTTCCTCGCTGTCTTCAGCTGAAGATTCGTCTTTCTGGCGAATAGATCTTCTACCGTAAGTGTACTACAGGCCTGTCTCTTTTGAACGTTTTTAAACTTTCAGTTCTGCGTATATTTACTAAAAATAGATTTAAGATGAAGTTGTTTCCCCCATGGGCGAGGCTGCACAGAGTACTTGCTATTCACCCAGCAGCATTCTTCAATAGCCAGAAAATAATGATTGGACTTCTTCAAGGGTGAATAGACTGCTGCTTGGACAGTATGACCTTTTGACCTTCCCCAGCTACTTGTGTGACTTGTGTATTGATACTATGGTCCACTTCGTGAACGTGCATTTTTAAGTCGCCAATGTGATAATGGGCACCTAAAGGGAACTACATTGAAAAGCAATGTTGATTTTTCCGAACGAAACTCCGTCAAATCTTGATGATGTTCTGTATCTAATCATTTACAACTGCTTGTAAGTAATTTTGTAGTTCAACTCATAACATAATATCAGTTTCGGAGTCACTTCTTGCACAGTATAATTTCTTTCTCCTGAGATTTTCATGTGATATTATGCTTAAAAGCTTAGACTTCCACAATCAGGGTACTGTAACCTCAACAAATGTAATAATCTCCACAAATGTAATATCAACCATAATCGTAATAAAATCAACCACAAATGTAATAAAACAGTCAACCATTAATGTTACAACCCGCAACCACCAATGTAATAAACAAATTAGCCATAAATGTAATAAAACTCAACCATGAATGTAATAAAATTGAACTTGTATATGTGATCATTTGTTTATCAATGCCCTGAGTAAATAATAACTTTATTAAGACAAGTGTAATGTTATAACTTTCCTGAAACTAGGTTTCCTTTCCGAAACACAAAATATAGTACTTTGAGAACACAATCAGAAAACGGCGAGGTACTGATCAAACCGTTAGATAATGGAAGTGAAACAGCAGTTCTAGACACTGATAATTACATAATAAGGAAGCGTCAAAATAACTCGTCAACCAGTGATATCACACAGTTTATGACAGATGACATACAACAAATAACAAAGAAATATACAACCTTATAACAGAAATTTACGACACAAAAGATGTCGACGAGAACATATGTCCATATTTCAATCTAGTCAAAAAACATTACGAACACTACCGGTACCTTAGACACAGTAGAACAAAATTACACATCCTAACATCCCAGCAAAGGAACAAACTTCAAGTGGGACAACATAGGAATACCGAAGATCTATCGATTATTCCAGACAATTTATCTACTGAAGATGAATTTGAGGCGACTGATTATGAAAGTGCGGCAAATATCGAAAAAACGGCGTTAAAGGATCGTAGTGTTATACAGTCTCCTCCACTCTGGAGTAGAGACTGCACTGACACTCAGATTACAGCTGTGTCTCGCCATGGCCAATCAGTTTTGTACACAAAATAGGAAAACGTAAAATACACTTTCAAATATACAAAACACACTAAATGCAAACAATTAAGATATGAATAATGTGTGGAGTTGCTTTGCTTATTACAGAGATAAACATTGAAGGGCTAACTCCTCAAAATCAACTACAAAATAGATTTATTACATTTATGCTTGACAAGTATTACATATATTAGTGATTTTTTTACTACATTTATGGTTACCATTTATTACAATTTTGGTTGTTGTTTGTATTACATTTATGGTTGATTTTTGTTACATTTATGGGCGATATTACATTTATGGGTGCATTTTATTACAGTTATGGTTGATGTTACATTTATGGAGATTATTACATTTATGGAGGTTACAGGTACAAACACCTCTGGTTGTATCATTAAAAATGTAGATTGATGAAGACGTACATATTAAAACACATATCATGATATCATTCCAATTTCACTTGACTACTTTGCTTATTGTCGATTATAAAATTCACTAGAGATCTTTTGAAAAGTCAGAGGTGCGTGAAACCAACTTCATATGATGACAGTATGTTGTGGGAAAGCGCTTTGTTTAAGTAGGCAACATAATAAAGAAAGAAAGAATGAATAGTTGTCGCAAAATTTGGCGATTGTACGCTCGCTACATTTGTCTGATTATGACATTTTCCGGCGCACTTTATTATAACGCAAGCAATATAACTGGTGGAGAGGCTCTGTGTGTAAATGTATACTTTCATGGGTCCTATGGTCAATGGAAAAAAAGCATGAAAAATGCTTTAAACATTTCAGAATGTTCCTCAAATTATTTCACGATAAGCGTGCAAAAAACTTCGATATTGGTATTGAAAGTAATTTGTGTAAAACAATCTTAAATTTTCATATTGTTCATCGCAAAGCCTAGTCCCTATAGAGTGATTTAATCATTGAAACATCCCGATATATACCGGGATTTACTTGATCAAATTTGGTAAAACATGCTATGTACATTGATGATTATACCAGGTACTAGGTTAAAACAATATCGAAAGTCATTTCACATTTTCATGTCAGCTAATTTATAATTTGCATATCTAATGAGCTTTCACAGCTCGGCATATATAGCTTGAAGGACTTGGCCAACGGTAATTACACTTGCTATATAAAGTGGTGATACAATAAGAGCAGTCAAATAACTTTAATATTTTTATTTCAGCTAATTACATATTTGTATACTTCATGACCTTTTAGAATAAATCGGCGGTGATTATCGTTCATTATGTTGGTCATAATAATTTCAATGAAGTCACAAACATGGGGCAAAGGTTCAAATTTACACATAACTTCAATAAATAATGAAACACGTGAGCATTTTCAGTTCATATCTGGTATTACTGAGCATCACCAAATACAAGATCTAACGTCATTTATCATTTCTGAGCTGCCGTATTTTCAATATCTTTTAGTCATTCCCCAAACACATATTTAAAGTTACGTTACCGAACAGAGCAAATATCAATCACTGAAGTGTTATAGTACATGATCGCTCAAACAAACCTTTCATGTCAAAGCTTCACGAAACGCTAGACGGGTAATTGCCTCAACAGCCACCTCGGCTGGAGGATTATCAAGCTCCACAAAGTGAATCAATGCCTGCATAATCAGATTTCCATTTGCTCTCTCAGATAGCAGTATCATGTCAGTCAGAATTCCTTGTGTGATTTCAGTGGCTACTGCTCCCAAGACATCGATGGCGATTTCTCTCTCTCTCCCTCCTCATCACTGTTTAAGGATGTAGTGTTTGGCTTGATGTATGCAACTGCGAACAGTTCGATGTCTTCGGGCGACAGTCGTTTAGCTATCTGGATGAGATTCTGGAAACATCCTGTTCTTTCTGGGGTTTCTAAAGGCAGTTAAATACCCGTATTATCAACTAACATCATCCTTAACGTTATTTATGGGCCATATCTCATTGCAATGTTACATGGGAAAAGAAGTATTAATACGTCTGATCAGTAAGTTTCGAGGTTCATTGTCAGTATTCGAGCAGCGCAGAAATCTTGGCTAGAAGACATTCATTTTAAAAGAATTACTTGGCATGAGGTTCATCTTCATATACTTCGTGTTTCCAGAAATGTACTCAGAGTTTTCTGAAAGAGGAATCGTGGGTAGTGGTATCTGTAGCAGATGAACATTTCATGATGTATTTGATGTCGTTGACCAAATGCAAGATATAGGCATTAACTATTTGTTTATTTGTATGTTCACTTACATAGTTACTTGGTCATCTGATCACTTGGTTCGTTTGTTCGTCAGCTAGAAAGTCACCACACTTTACCGGAATATCCTATGATTACATACCTGGCAGTGCCGTGGTTATTGTAGGGTACACGATACACATTCATGCTATTTCAGACAAGTCGTCTTATTCTCACATATGACGCCATATTTTATTAACGCTGGCATTTTTAAGGTTTGCTGTTTGTTTACTAAAAACAAGCACTCGTTTCGGTAGAATGCTGTTTGTATTGTCCACTGCATTTTATACAGAGGGAAACCATATTCTACTGTCCATTCAAATTTGTTGTCATTGCCAAAGATCCATATAATGTCATGTTTAAAGTTACCGCTCTAAAGTTACCCCTGGTAGAAGTTGACCTCGACAACTTTTATGTCAACCTCAATCCGCTTTATTCCCACCAACTCCCCTCTTCCATAAAATGAAAGCGTCTTTAGCGTACACTTACATAAAAGTCGTTCCACTCATTAGTCAACTTCTTGATTTTGACGACGTGCGAAATCTTTACATCCATGTACATCAAGCATTTTATTAAGTCACCATACTTTTCATTATTCTTCTCATTTCTTGTGTGATATGCCATGTTTCATTGAATGTGTTTTATTGATGCGCGCTTTCACAACTGACTTACACTCTTAAATCAAACCTTGGTCTTCTGCATCCGACTATTGTAATTCAGTTTATGTATAGTTATGTACAATACTAGTACCTAGTCACCCTTCCCCGTAACAGTCACTAGCTTATCAGGTATTCTCAGTGCTCTTCTCTTCACGTATAGCTGCCAAGTGTACTTACAGAGTGCTAAAAGAACTGCCTTGCATCAGAGAAATATCTTAGTGACAAAGGCTAAATATGAGACAAATCTATCTACATATTTAGATAACTGGTGAACAATTTAAAGTATTTGTTGTATTCTGATATTTTTAACAAAGGCCATAAATTTGGAATGCTATCTTTCTGTCCAGCCAAAATGGAAATCCCATAGGAAGTTTGTAAAGCGGACAGGACTTGGTATTTTCATTTGAACGTTGATCGTTTTGATGGAATCTTTCAGTTTATTGTAACTACTGCACTTTACTTACAGGAACCCCACTGATCATGTAATATAATTATATGTCAACTCGTAATTCAAAGAATAGTTAGAATGATGAAAATTGCCAACAAAAGTTTACAATGAGTAAAATTACAACGGACGCTTAGAGGTGATGATGATTCACTTCAAGAGATGAAAATTGTTTCGCTGAACTCACGCAAAATGAACTCACTAGTCTCTCCAACAAACTGATTGTAACTTCGAATTCTTCGATTTGAGTTACCTTAGGATCTAGAGTTAAAAGGGGAGATGCGTTCAGAATTTGAGAGCCAAATGGGTCAGTCAATTTTAATAGCGCGCCCTCATAAGCGTTCAGGCGATTTGAAGCGACTTCGGTCACTATATTTACTCGGTAGACTGTGCTACTGTGATTAAATGTGACATAGATATTTCACTCATAGAGCACCTGACGAAGTCGTAACCTGATGATGCCCATGTACCCGCTGTAGTGTCTGAGAGATTTACCAGATTTGATGGACAGACACGTACAATAAACAAGAGCTATGAATTTACATCTGTGTTAATATCCGTCTGCCTAAGAGTTAGTTTTTAATGTCAAATTAGTCCCCCCTTCTTTTGATAAATCTCATGCAAGCTGCATCAAAATATCGAACTTGTCACCTTGATGCTGTGGACTAGCGATGTAGATATGGCATACAACTTATCGCGTTCTATTAAAGACTATAAATGGAACAAAGTACCTGGAAATTGTCAAACTAAGTTAATGGGGCAATTTACTAGCTTTGCTTACTCCTGATTATGTATTGACTAACCCTAACCTGGAATAAAAGTTGAAAAAGATACAGGGCATATCTCGACAGCACAACAATTTCAGCGAGAAAAGTTGGAATTGTGATATAACTAACAGCAATTATACTATTTCAAGTACAAGAAATACCTTGCAGTAGACTTACCGCTGTCGGTTGTTCTTTAATGTAAAATACGCAACATTGATGGTGCAGGGTATTTCAAGGGAATACAGAATATTCTGAAATTAATGAAAATAAAATTGACTTAAACACAGCTACTATGATGTATATCGGCCATCACATCATTCCTCCAGCAGTTTTTCTCAACAATTAAATATTTTTAATGAGGGGCCCCAAGCCAAGCCAAGCGGGCTTGGGCCCCTATTATTTTAACTGGAGTTATAAGTATTCTTCTTCTTTTCTATAACCTTTTTTCGACCGAAAACTCAAAAAACCTCTCAATGTATGAAACTTCTCAAACTTGCAGCGCAAATAACTCTAGCAGACTTCCGCTCTTTGACACATGCGTCACTGTACTGCGATATGAGTAAAATTTTTGACTGCAATCCCACAATTTTTGTGATTGAGTCATAGTAAGTCACGGCCCAGCTTCAACAGTTTTTACTTTGAGGAAGGTTTGCAATAAAATTATGAAACTAATAAATTTAACGTAAACAATTAAACTTATTAAAAAGCATCAGTATATTTTCGTTTAGCATAAATCATATTGCACACGGTTTGATAGCATGGGCCGTGCGGGCGCTGCACTTTGGCAGCAGCCTTCTGTCAAGGGTCACCGCAATGACACAATAGTATGCTGCAGCGCGCGGAGTAGTCGATCTCAGCGTGCTGCCGCATGCGTATCCTGCAAGGCTATGAACACCTGTGACGAAGAGATGTATCTTATAAATGCCTT
The DNA here is from genome assembly GCA_001465055.1 of Ptychodera flava. Classification (NCBI taxonomy): domain Eukaryota; kingdom Metazoa; phylum Hemichordata; class Enteropneusta; family Ptychoderidae; genus Ptychodera; species Ptychodera flava. Next base: position 81,864 of record LD346627.1, read on the forward strand.
TATCCAAACTGAATCTACTACGAACAGCGAACCTGATTTTGTTAAAGTTCAATCATCGTAGCATTATCTATAAAAGATGTTCATTTAAGTACTCTATAAATGTAACGCCCTTCATTGTAGAGATTGTATCTCGAAGCGTCCCTCACGTGGCCAAGCCGTTTCAAGGTCATTGACTCAGATCGTAAGAGAAGCAGATGAGAGATAGTGTGATAGTTTAATTAATTATTGGTCATTATTTCAAACAATCGAGAACGAGATATTCCATGGTGTGATCTTATTTAATCTTAAGAAACAATCAAAGACTGGCGGGAAAAGTACCACGTGATAGCCATTGTAATATGTAAGATTTAGAGACATATTTAACTTTGAAGAGAACTTAGACTAGAGGCATTACAGATCAGACCTTTGACGGTGAACGATATGATCGCCATCTTGTTTTATTACAAGGTTATGTTACAATCTACATCTTGGTGTGTCAGCTTCAATTACTGAAAGCATTACGATCCAGGATGGTACCTCAACTCGTAATTCCCCTAACTACGAGCGTGACCTAGGTTCTAGGTCGACCGTATATTGCACCAAATGTATGCAACAGAATGGCAATTTTATCATCTGTATTTCTCTGATTATTGTTTAATTGTCTATGGAAAGAGACTACCTCTTTGGCCTTTTTCGGTGGAGAGAGGTTCTCGTCAAAATCAGATTGTGTCTGAACTTGAATAACACTGATGCCGTTCAAAAATATAATGCGAAGCATACTACGCAACGCCTGTGATCGAAATGCTAAAAAGTAAGGTAGAAATGAATAACGAGTGAGCATTGAGTGTTTTAAACCTTCACGCATGCGCTGCTGGAAGCTGAATCTCAGTGCATAGTACGGCTAAATATCAACAGATTCAAGATTGTCACCACCTTATTTCATTTGTTTATTGCGAAATCGATATTTTCGCCGTGTTTAATGCTATCCATCCCTGTTTACGACAAATGCACATTCCAGGCTTTGTCAGATGTGACATCGCGAAGGAGAAGATTGTATACACCACTGCTTCAGGGCAAAAGAAACTTTACATCCCATAGAAATCAATATATGAGCTGTTCAGACTTGTTTTATTGCCTAGACCACCTACCTTAGTGAAGTCATGGATTTTTCTCATGTATCTTCGGTATGTGGCCAATTTACAACCCCATATCATTTAACCTATACTCAATCATAAGTGCCAACAATACAATATGACAGTAATACATTGTGTCACTGGTATGGCATTTTCTTTTGTCATTCGAGCATCAAAGGCTTTTAATTGTCATCATGATCTTTGATTTTGCTTTGATTATGGTTCTTTAATTTTGCGCATCCAGCCAGATTAGTCCCGATAAACTATTTCCATGGTCCTCAGCAGAAACACTTAAAGTAATGCAGTGTTGTCTTTGTAACAAAGTGATGTTTGTCTACTTGTTTTGTTAAAATTTAACAACCAAGAAGTGTAACTTTTACTTTTCTTTTTGTTACAGTAAAGATAACACCTTAAAACATGCAGTCATTCATCGATCAATCCACATCCATGCCTCTATATCCATCCATCCATTTCTCTATCCATCCACTCATTCCTCAATTCCTCCGTCCATCCATCCATCCATCCATCCGTCCATCCATCCAAAGGTTTAAAGCTAGTTTGCTTTACAGTTGTTTACCATAGTATTCAATTTTTTAAAATGAAAATTTTAAATTTAGTCCACAGTGCTTGTTACAGAATATTTCGAATATGCTTATATTGACACAGTGCTGACAAAGTTTGTCAACGTTATTATTCTTTGGCGTAGTCTTTTTTTGACAGTTCTATTTATAATTTTGCCGATAGCGAAACGGCACAAATCATAATAATGTTACGTTCACATCCTTCAAAATGACTTTCCTATTAAATAGTGCTTTTACCCGAAGTGATTGAAGTAAAATTTTTGTATTCTCTTTTGAACACTGTTGAACACATGCCACTGTGCCCATTGGATAGCAGGGCTTACTTGTTATATACGCCATGAGAACGGGTACCTTACAAAGAAAAAACAAAGAGCTATTGTTAAGAAGACAGGTCTAAGCCAGCCGAATTTGAACCTATTTGCCGTGCTCAAATGTGAAATCAGGTTGACTTCTATTAAACCATCCGTCACCCTGCATCTGTTTGTTCGTCAGAGTAATAATGTATCATTCACCCTGTGCAAAGAACTCGAGGTAATTTCGAGTGCTTAAAGAATGTGAACAAGCGCCTCATTACCCTATCAAATGGATCTGCGCACCAAGACAAGTGTTTTGTGACGTACCTGTTAGTTTTATGAATTAAAACATTGAATTTCGAGGGATACTGTATACGGTATTAAATGACTATCTATGTCTTGACCATTTGTGTAAAAAAGCAAAGAATTTTCGAACTCTGTTGTGTATTTTTATTAATTGGTATAATTGACAAAATACATGTCCAATATTCAAATACGTCTGGATCTGTTATTATAAGATTAAATTTAGGTCAAAGAGATTCTTTAAGGTGTTAATTCATATTAGTAAACGTGATATTCCTACTTCTAAAATTTGACATTGGCTTAGGATAATACTGCTTCGTGCACTGGAATAATCGATTGGCCGCTACGACCTTTTAACAAGGTCTAAGCTGCAAACAATTCAAAACTACAAGTTCGTCTACGAAACATGCAACTTCGCCAGTTGCCCTAATCATCATTTTTGTCACACACCGACAAAAGGCAACAAATTTTTAAGTTTACAGTCTCCCGTGAATAATGTCTTAAAATCGGGTCTGAAACTATCCTATATTAAAAACGAAGGTGTCTGTTGAAAAGTATGAATAGGTTCTGAAGGTCATTGCCATGTGCTCTAAATAAGCCTAATGTGACACAGCACTCTCTGCGGCGATAAAAATCAAGAAGATAGCGTCCATAGATCCGTGCTTCTGAAATGATAGACACCATATACCGTGTACTGCTCGATAGCAAACTGCTGCCATTACAGTGTTCGCAAGGTAATGTTTTGTTTTCCACCTTACAACAAGATAACAAAGAGCTATTGTCAGAAGACCTGATTCTAATCCGAAAGAATGTGAACGTGTTCGGCGTGAGTGACAATAAACTGCTTAGTTGACTCCTATTATTTTCAAAGCCTGTGAATACGGCCGCATTCACTCATCGTTCGACCTTGAACCTGTAAGGTTAGCAGGACAATGCGAGGCGAAAATTAGGTTACTGTGTTTTGACAGCTTTGAAAATAGTTTAAAAAGTCAAAACCGTCAAAAATTGTTACCCTTCATCAGATAAGGAATCTTGACTTTGTTGAATTACTGTTGTGACGTCTTCAGAAATGAAGATTTTTATAAGTTTACCTAGTGAGCGTTTGTTGTCTTATGAGTTAGTGTGGTGAATATGCCACCGATATATCAATCCACAGACAAATAAAAACACTGTCTTTCTATTTGTCGGTTATCAAATTGAAGAATTATTTTATCTGTTACGTTCAATTTTAATGGAGTGTTTGTGATATTTCTAGTTTGTTCTTCCAAAGACAACACATTGCCATTGTTATGCAGAGCCTATAGGCATTTGAAAGACAGCTGAGTTAGCGCGTGTAAATCAAGCCTTTGGGCAGGAGAGAGTTGTATGTATATAAAACCCGGCTACAATATTCATTTTCAGACGTTTCAGTAGTTTAATCTCAAATAACGAAAGATTCCAAACTGTGAAGGTTTGTTGCGTACTAGTGCATAGTAATTAAACGATGACATGTCACCAAGACAAAGACAAATACGAACATTAACGATTATGTTCGTGTGGTCATGGAGTTAACATACAGACTGCTGCCTCGGCGGCGTATTAGTCGTCTAAGACGAAAGATCGCTCGTATTCCTTGCTCGGGACAGATCGGCTGTATCACTATAATCTACTGCCGCCTGTCCTTATTATAGAGCAATTAATTTTGAAAAACAATATATACATCAGTCAATCTACTGTAAACCTTTCAAAACCTCTTCAAGGCAGCAGCAAAATACGTTTTCCTACACATCTTATTATGACTGCTTATCTGCCGTTGAGACTATCAAAATAGCTGCGTCAGCTAATAGCTTCAACAATGTCTGTGATCTTTTCCATAAGTCTGGAGAAATATGTATTGATATCGTTCAGTAAGTACATTATACTTTTGATAGTTAACTATATTCACATGCAAAAGACACTGTATTCTTAATAAACAGATTTAAAAAACAGAAATAGACAAAATTATTTATCGCATATGTGGGTAAATTTGACATTATTTAAGCTGACAAATTACATATCAATTAGTGTCGTCGATTTCATGCCATGATATTTCCATAACCACTTCGGTTTCTTCATGCGTTGACGGAACATTCCTCATGATAGAAAGGGTTGCTCGACCATGTCCAAACAAACAAAAGAGACATATCCATGTCCCTATAGAATGATAGTAGGATCGGCTGTATACATTATTTGAATCACAATTGGCCGTGATATACGAGTTCACTGAAGTTGGCAGTGACATGCACAAACCAAGCGTTAATCATTTCAAATAGGTAAACAGTCTATGCATTGCCAGAGCAGTTAGTGCATGGAGCCAAGTCGTTTGAGTTGATTACTGCTAAAATGGCTCTCATCACCGGTGTAACTTTCTACGCAATACTTTTTGTGGTGGCTGCGAATGGACCTCACACTGTCAATGGTTTCTCTTGCAAAGATATTAACAACAACGACATAGACTGGTAAGTCTTTTCTTACGAAACTACAGATATAGACCATAGCATTTTCGTCCACATTGAAAGTATAAACTGTCCAGCCTTCTGGACCAAGCTTACATTCAGTGTAAATTCTGTTATTTCATATTTTGGCGCGGCGTTTACCAAATTCTGCCACTGTGACAGTTGATGAATACTTATAATAACCTATACAGACATACATTAATACTGTAAGGTATTTGGTCGACCGATTCACTTTTTGTTTTAGACGCGGATCCGACTTCTAATACTAGTATGTTATCAGTAAATCCAAAAGTATCGATTCTCACCTCTTCAGATAACACCTTTTTATGCTGGTCTCCATTAGGTTCATCGTATACAAAATGCCAGTGATACCGGGTCACAGTGATAGTAAAGCAAAGGCTGGAACAGCTTCGTACTACATGGACTCTACGAACATCGATTGGGTCTCTCTGTCTACACCCGTCACCGAACCGCACCATCCGATTGGGCACACGCTTGGACCTCTGTATAATGACCATACTGAAAAGGTAAATGGCTTATTCATGAATGCATGTGATCACTTTCTCCCTCTGAACCTTTTCACTTCTAATTAAATACTAAACGATGTTTTGATTCATGACTAATCCAAATTTCCTTTTTAATAGGGACGGGTTCTTTATCAACTTCATCTCAAAAGCACAACTTTCAACGGAGAACAAAAAATCAAAAATCACATAAACAGTCAATGTCAGTGACTGAGGATCGAGGACTGCCCCTTTAATGATGCGAGTACTTCATGTGCACGGTTAGAATTCGGTAGCTACATGGTTTCCATGGTCGATAAACAATAACACGTTGAAGAAACATACGCAACTAAAGTGAATCCTTTATTCTCGTTTTTCATCGTTTAGGACGTGTCGTATTTGCTTTATAACGACCACCCACCTAATCGAAGAAGCAACACACGATATGGACATGCGAAAGGTAAGTGGATACGCTAATCCAACCAAATCATGATGTAATGTTGGTCTTCCGTAAAACTACCTTGTATATAACCAGCCACAAGGAAAATGGATGTAAATTATGATTTGTATATCTAATGTACATGCCGGCAACCTTCAGGATACCTTCAGTATACTATAAACATCCACACATGTATTTTGGATTTCCCTCTTTCTGCTGAGTCATCAAGGCAATATTCGACTATTATCATATTCCCATGCCAATATCCTGGTGACGTTTACCGTAAAATATCAGCCGAGATATTTCACGGTGAACGTCGAGATATGCACGATAAACATCATCGGTTTTGGAATATTCCCGAACTACATTTGCAATTTGATGGTAAACAACGTAAACAAACAAAATGGCTGCCGCTCTCCGCCTACGAAACAATGTCGCCGACGTAAAAATTTGAAGGGCTTTGAGGAACACGGATATTTCGGGTTGCTAAATACGGGAATAATATGTTGAGTCTTGTAATGTTTTCCAATGGTTTTTATGTTAAAGTCCTTGTATTTTTTTGGACAAGCTCTAGCAAACATTCTGCCTTTTGCACGGCACGGTCTACCTCCGAACAGGTAGCGAGCGAGTGGCATGACAGCGATGTCGCACGCGCGACACCTGTTGACATGGCAACTCTCAGTGTAAACAAACAAAATGGTGGCCAATTTCCGTGCCGTACGACAATCGAGTGGGATCGAAATCAGGAGAGATTTAAAGCAAAGGACAGTTTTTGATGGGTTAACAACATATTGCGCCTTAAAAAGTTCCCCCTGTACGACAACTTTTGAATCCCGCTGTCTTTCTTTTTGGGGTTCATTGAAATATGGAGGACCGCCGCGATGCGGTGCGTGATGTAGACTTTTTGGTATAGTTTATGAATGAAACCAGTTCACACAAATATGTCAATATTTATGCGCAAGATGTAATAAAGTAAAGCCTCAAAATTTAAGGTTTTTCTTAAGTATTAGTGAAATTCTAGGCATGGGTATATGATAAGTCGGTTATTACCCAATATCGCCTGTTCCTTGCGTCGTATCAGCATTCGTGTCATTTGTGACACTCAGACACTTGACTTCGTCTTGCGTCTGACGCAGCACAAATATATAGCACTCATACTGATACTACACAGGAACAGGCGATATTGGGTAATAACCTCTAATTATAGGATAAGAATAAAAATATATTGCTGCACGGGTACACCTACCAATAAGCCAAGAAGATATACCGTTAAAACGTTATTTTACATTAGTTTTCTTTTTAAATCAAACTTAATGTTAAATGACTCGGCAAAAACTAAATGAGTGAACCCAAAATACATAAGCGAGTTTTCATAGTGTATAAGGGCGGATCTTAATGTTTTGTATGTTTGTTACAGACTATTATCGAAAGTATCAGATACTTTACATGTATGTGTTATTAACGATTAATAATAATTATTTTGCCTTTTTACCACGAACTGCCATACTGGGTAAAACGAGCGATGCGTGAAACAAATGAAAATGCTATTCACAAGATAAAACAGAGTAGGTATAGAGAAAGTCAAATCTCCGATTCAGATAAGTTAAAGTTCAACAACATGTCGAAATAAGACATGTAAAAATTGAAAATGTACTTCAATATGAAAACAGAGTGATCGGTAACGTTAAGTCAATAAGTATGATATTTTGTTAGATAACATTGAGTTAACATGCCATGAGCTGGAAAAGTATATATCTGGCCTTTGTTGTTGTCTTGCTGTGTTTTCATATAATAAAGGAGTTTTGAGAACAAATCTATACATGCTGACCTAATTAAATACAGAATCGATAGAGAGTGCGATGACATGATGTCCAATCCAAATAAGATAAAACTAATTTAGTGACAGTAACTCTCGAAATATGAAGACACAGATGTGCAATGCTGGTCGAACAAGCTTCTGCATAACAATCGTCACTTCGTACAGAACAATATGTGAGCTCTGTTGTAGACAGTAGTAACAACACAACACAAAGTACGTTCTCCTTTGCATCTATAATCCCTTAATGTACGCAGTAAGTTTTTTTTCTAAAACTGTAGGTGTATTATTGTTCGACAAAGAAAAAGGATTCTGGCTGGTGCATTCGCTTCCAAGATTCCCTATTGCCCCAGGGCAAAATGTCAAATACTCTTGGGCTAAAAACAAAAAAGGTGAAGACGAAACGATGTATGGACAAATATTCCTGTGTACGACACATGAACATGCAGCGCTTACCAAGATAAGTACGACATTTT
>LD346627.1:92254-123902 GCA_001465055.1 Ptychodera flava
GCCATGCTTAAACCTTTTAAACCTTCGTTAACGCTCAAATCATGTGCAACAAAGATATTCTTCATGAAATGTTTTCTGGTGTTTTGCCATCCTACTTAATTGTTTGCTTTGCCTTCGTCCAACCTTTCACTGATAATTCAATTATAAAAAGCAAGTTCGTCAGACTTTCATTGTTTATATCAAACTTTGCATAATATTTTTTATGACCTTTATGATACAATTTATGGGGTTCATTAAAGTCGCCTTCAATGACCTTTGTGTTTTGTCAACTTTTTTGTTTTCCCTCACCTGTGTTTAGTCTCAAAATCACCAGCCGGGTCCCACTTTCCGGCACATTAGCGCCATCAGATGTCAATATGAGGAACAACAAAAATAAAGTCAACATTCTACACTATGTGTTCTTTTTGTTGATATCTGTCCGAAAACTGTATTGTAAACTTATTTGTAATGAAAATTCATTTATGATATAACATACTGTGTATTGGATGAAACTACTTAAAGTTCTTGCACAATGTGTAATTTCATTTCATGTGAATTTGACACTTTCTCTGTTATTTTATAATAAATAATCATTTGATTTATATATTTTCGATACAGTGTAATAAATATGGGAACATAACTATTAGACTTCATATTTAATAATAGTGAATACAAAGAGTAATGTTTTAAAGTTTTTTCAACTTTATTTCAAGTTTTGGCTTGGAAGGTTAACTGCCTGGGGGTACCACATATTGTCGGCTACATTCTCTTTCATGTTTTGGTGACCATGTGAACTACAGACTATACATGTTTCAAGCACACCTTCGTCGCAATAATTCTTTCCACCAACCATAACCTTTTCACGAGATTTGGATCAGAATCCCAACTCAACGGCATAAATTTCCTTTTTTGTCCTTTTAAAATGTGCTTAGCACTGTCTTTTGATCTCCGTTGGTAGAGGACATGACAAAAAACTAAAGTTCAAACTACAAAAAAGCCATAACACTATCGCCTACTTACCGTAGCGTACATACATGAACGCCTGTTCTCGTCCAATGACTGAAGCTAAGCCGTGGGGGAGGTGGTCAGTGCTTGGAAAGACAACTTATAATACTACGTGTCGTAGGTTTCATTCTATATTTGCAGATTCTGTTGACCCGTACGAACTATAACCTTGACATGTTTTGAGCACGCCTTCGGCGCAATAGTATTTTTGCCACAAAGCAATCCTTTTGAAAGAGTTGCATTAGAAAGTCTATCCGTTGGCATACTTTTTGTGTTATCCCCATTTACGTGTACCCGATCGATGGTGATAGAGGGCAGCTCAAATTGGTGCAAGGTACACTACAACCTATCTACGCCCCTACCAAATAGAAAAATTAGCTTCTCGTCCGATTATCGAAGTTACGGTATGGTATACATTATATCGAATACTCCTGAAACAAAATAAGATCAAATATACCAAACAGAGACATTTATCGACTGAAAGTACTATGGTCTCACGAAGAACGGTGTCGAAAGCAAATCACTTTTCTTTGAAATTTGTTGACGAGAAATCGCATGAAGTCGAAGGTCAAATTTTCAAAACAACGAAATGAAAGAAATTTCTCACTGGCTGTTGCAAATTTCTCTACTCAGTCATATTACTTTTTACAAAGAATGCTTAGCAATGTGATGACCGATTTTAGAATATTGTGCCATTGAGTATGATGAAAGCAAGGATGGCCAATCTTTCTAAGTAGTAGCAAATACATGTATCATATTTGTGGTGGATTATGAAACAATCATCGAATTAATACAAATCTGTAAACGCATTTTGGTAAATAAAATATTTTTTATTATTTTTGAATAAATTTTGACATCGATATACATAAAAATGACGGAAATACGATGCAATAAAAGATATTATCACATGGACTGGCCCGTATCTCCACCTGTGTGACGTACACCAGCACAGATAAGAAATCCATATTACCCCTGTTGTACGTCATTAACCGGAACTTTTTTCCTGCAATGGTACCGTTCGTACGTGCAACACAGACCGATTTGTCATGATCGATGCCGTGCTCTCATGGAATTTTGACAAAAAGGTGACCCAAAAATCCAGATATGGAACATAGAAGGCATGCCCAACGAAATTTCGAGTCGCTTAAGCTTTAGCTATTCCCAAGAATCGAATGAGGATACCGTCGACCGTTTGGCTCAGTAACGTTACGGCTCCAGTCGCAAGGCTCAATGTGGACGTCGTCGTCCCTGGCGATCGCCAAGCGACGTCGTACCTGGCGATCCCGGTTGGCGATAAACCCGAAAGACACACCTCAACGAAAGTTCAACTTAATAAATGAATACCCTATAAACTTCGGGAAAGCGACATAGAAGGCACAAATATCAACGAACAACGATAAATTTCCTTCATCACACAAATTATTCCGTTGTTTCGCGATCGGAATCAAACCTAAGCTTACAGCGTAAAGCTGTAGTGAAGTCATAAGCTGTTGACCTGTAGCGTTAACTCTACAGTGCAGCGCTGTAGAATCCGATGCATTTCGAAAGTTGACTCGGACAACACTCACAACAGAACAGAGTTCCCGTCAAGTAACAAAATTGGGAAGTACCTACGGGCGATATATATGTCAAAGCAAATATCAAAGTCCGTATGACGAAAACATTGGCGACGGAGATGGCCACCACCGGCGGAGACCGGTGACGGCAGTGCCCATTACAAGCGTACACTATGTGTGTCATCGATCTGAAACTTTCTGGCTCGCCAAGGCCGTAAACTTGTGATATTTTAAAAGCCACAGCATCTCTAAGAATGATAACTACTGTTTCGATCGTGCCGTTGTATTCGCTTTATAAATATAATTGTAAATATTCTAAATAATTCAAAATACTATCGTTATCCGTCGCTAGCGCGGTGAAAGCTATGTCCGTCGATAGCAGACTAGCCTTGGCATCGCTCCAGCGCTAGACAATGATTGACACGCGCACGTGACCGAATCCGTATGTCTGATTGGTGGAGATACCGTTCCATGTATCAATTTTTTAGCTTAATGGGATTTATGAATGAAAGTATACCTGTGAACATGTGTACATCTCCTTGATGACACCGCTTTACTCATTAAATGTAAGTAATCCGCGTAAATAAAACACAAAATCGCGATAAAAATCATGCAATTTGTTACAATAATTTTGAACCATCCACATCAAAGAAAAATAAGAAGACTGTTCATGTGATAAATATATAATCCCATGGAATTTTTCTCAGTTTGACGTCATCGTATACTCGTGTTTTTCGCGGAGCCGCACAACTTCTCGGTGAAACACTCGTATACGATGACGTCAAACAGAGAAAAAATACCTTAGGATTATATATAATAATATAACTAACAAGATTGGCATTGATTTGGGATTGGATCTTCATATTTTACAAATTTCTTAAAAGTGTTGGATGCTTATAACTGAATGCTGCAATATTACAAATTACTCATTGAAAAAAAGAGTATTACTTAAAAAGAAAAGACATCAGCTTACATTTGCAAATTAAACCTACAGCACTTCACCATCCAATTATCCAAAATTAATTCCAATTGTGTTATATGTACGAGTACTATGAAAAATACAATTTCGAATGTACAAAATCGGATGTTATGATCGGATTAAGGTCGCCCTTCACTGTTTATTGTAACTAAAATGACAATTGGAATCCCTAATGAGTACTTTAAAAAGAGACGAACAATTTTTGATAATTTTCAGAAGAATTTAAAGTCTTCGGACTCGGAGGTTAGCGTGCAAATATTCGTGAAATTTAATTGCTTTATTGACATTATTTTATTTAGGGTTATCGTACATTTTACCTTTTATAGTTATGCAAATATGTCGTATCATGAGTAAAAGTGGAAATATCTGCTATCACACTTTCATTGGTAAATAAATTTTAGTCAGGGATGAAGCAAAGTCATTCACATTCCGTATATCTAAATACTCAAGTTGTGTTGTCCTAAACATTCGCAACAATATATAAACTTAAACTTTAGCAACACGATATGTCGTGATGAGTTTGGGTCATCTAGCTTAGGTTATTCATAATACAAGCCTCTCTCGTATTACGTTTTTTGAAAATCAAACAGGACATCATCATACCGAACCAACAAAATAGAGGGATGGTACAAAATGCCTAATACAAACATGAATACACTGCTTAGTCTAGATTTAATTTATATCAGAATATCTTGTAACATGCTTGAATATCACCAATTCCAGAGTATGCTCATTTAAAAATACGCAACAATAACCATAAAATATTTGTTTTGTGGAGCTATGTTGTGAAAATGCCATGGGATAAATAAGTTCAATCTCTATATTCAATAAACTTTTACGAAAATATCTTACCACTATCACATAAAATGTGAAATTTGTTTTCATGAATCACGTTTGTCAGAACCTGGGCACGCCAGGGCGGCTTGCCGTACAATGTCATGCGTAATGGCTAATCATTAAACTTATTGTAAATCTAAAATAGTCCTTAAAGTGTCGCCAAAGATAAAATATAAATGAAATTGTCACAAATACATGCGTAAAAATATTCTGACTTCAACCTACCCTATTATGTTTTATATGATAACAATAAGCATCATGCTCTGTAATTCCAGGTTTAACCGATCGAATAAAATGATATATATCGGCTATTTTAGAACTTTAAGCACTTAATCAAAATATTGAAAATACTAGTATTTTTCGATAGGGGTTAAAAAGGAGCTTAATTCAACGACAAGCCAGAAAATACATTTTACAAGAAAACAATAAAAATCAACATTGAACAAACATTCCCTTTGAGTGTCTAACTGGTCTAAAATTGTCTTGCGAAATAGAGCCTTGTGGTTGTAAAAAAACCCATTAACATGTAGACCATTGAAGCTATGAGGGCAGTTGCATTGGATTCTTCTGAAAAGGTAAACACAGAAACAACTAATATGATTATGAGGACAATTGCACTTTTTCTAAAGACTTCATTTGAAAACGATGGTTAATTCAAAACACAATTTGTGTTGGAATTTCTATTACGTAGTGTATTTGAAAATCAACATTAAGTATGTAGGGAAAAATCAAACATTACAAAGGTTTTGTCATTTTGGCGTCAGTCGCCGGAAGTTTTTAGGACTCGGAAAGGGTGCATATGGCAAATAAACTTTTGTGAAATGAACTTTTGCTTAAAAGTAAAATTACGACTGGAGTACAATCATCACAGCCGGCACTACGGTCTTCCTTGCACTTCTGTCGGTATTTTTAATCGTGACTTGAAACACGCTCTAAGTGAACAGTTGCCTTTTATTATTAAAACTTACATTAACACTAACCTAACCTTTAACCCCTCGAAGTGTGAAAATTTGATAATGAATTTTGATTTAAAGCAAAATATGAAGTAGTTGTGACGAGCACATATAGTTTCAATGCGTTTCTCATAATGCTCTGTAGTATCCGATATTCAAATGCTAATTGAATAACATCAATTGTTTCGCCTGTCTTCAGAGTGCGAAATAGCCTTATCAGTTTTACAGTTGCAGCAGAATAAATTAGGTGCTGTTTTATACAGCATAGCTGCTTGTGTATAAAATGCACCCAAACAGTTCGTTTTAGGTGAGATTCGATGTAGCATAAGTGCACTATTGTGGCAAGTATACTCGCCTTCCGATGGTGGTGATGTTTCCTGTTGTGCCTCTGAAAAAGTAATATCATTTGCATGTTTAGGAAAATAGTTACTTGACGAGAATACATTTGACGGCATTGATGGTAATTGCAATAACGCCATTTCTGCTTTCAGACAACCCATACCCTTTTACCCAGTTAGTGAGCGTGTTTATTGGGAGTTGAGATTAAACGATAAGAAAGAATGCACGCGTTCAAGAAAACCAGTGGTTCGAATTCTACTCAGCCAATAGGGCTGCGCCAAAGATGCAGAACATCTAATTTTGCTATCACCTTTTCTTTGAACTTCAGAATGAAAATAGCTTAGCAGAGAAGAGCTTTCACTTAAACATTCGAAAATTTGTTTGTCACTGTTTTCCATTTTAAAAGAATCTGTCTTTCACCAAATAACGGAAATGTGATGAGTACACGATTAATCCGTTAGGTTACACTATTGGTGTTTGTATATTCATGTTTCATGGTATCTGCAACGTTTAAAATTAATTTTGACGGGACGTCAACCAAGAATAACATGACTATCAACAGCGCAATGAAATTACAGTAATATAGAATATGTTTATGATATGCATGCATACGTGTTTGCTTTCAGAGTGACTAATGCAAAGACTTGCAAAAGTTGTCTTTTCTATTTATTCGCCGATCTGTCCAGCATCTCGTAGTTCAGTATTTTGATTCGTGAATTCTCTCTGAGAAGAAATACAAGGTACCTATGAACTGAATTGTCTCTGTGACAGTGCCTTCTAAGTTGCTAACTCGGCACTCATACTCTCCATAATGGCTTGATCTCACTTTGTCAAAGACAAGGGAGGACTTTATAGAATTCGTCAGGATTATCACCTCGAAATCACTAGATTCCCTAAATATCCGGAAATGACAAAATTAATGATTGTTCGATCATTAAGGAAATGGTCACTATTGATGGATATGATTGCGTGTGCGATAATGAAGCGCTTTTTCCTGAACACACGCACACAGATACACACACACAAATTCAATTACTCGAGGTTTCAGTATAATGGATTCTCATAGAATATATTAATTGTGCTAGTTGACAGTAGTATAACTGAAAAATAATTGAGATGCAACTTAGGTCTTTGCTAAATTTCCATGCAGTACAACAGCTCTTATTAATTCCGCATGTTATATTTAGCCTAAGTTTATGCTCCGTTGGTTGTAATTTTAGGCAAGTCAAATGATAATATCAATTGTTGAATTTTGGTCCAGTAGTCAAACCAAATGAAAATGTACAAGATGGGCTGTGCACTTTGATTACAAACACGGGTGTTTGAAGGACAAATATACATATTTGTTTTGAAGAACAAATATCATGAAAATATCGAACGTTACAGCCATAGTGCCAAATCATATTTAGATGAAAGGAATCAATATTATTATGAATAGCGAAATGGTAGGAATTTGTCGAGATGTGTGCCTAAGGATGAAGGAGAGCCGCGATATAACAGAGAAAAATGCATTTTTTGGTAAAAACGTGCAGTTCATTCCAATATCTTAACATCGTAATGTAATAAATTAACAGGTAACGTACAACCTTAATGTGTCACGATAGACTCGATATATTGAGTTTGCCTTGCTTTCATAATGATAAACAAGGAACATACTTTAAATTATTTTACGAACATAGACAATTGAAAATGGAACAGTTGTGTAGACAGTAGGTAAGCAAGGTGATCATAGAATTTATCAATGAAATAAAGATAACTATAACGGCGCACCATAAAAGCCCTTGAAGAAGACCAGCATCGTTTGATATGAAAGTGTGATTGCATCCAAAAAACAATAAGTGTACTCACCCGACAGGCATTCCATCGCGTAGCCATATGACTTCATTGACTGCTGGGTATGCCTCATACTCACATACCAATGTAGCTATTCCATTGATAGGGGCCCCAACGACTGGAGTCGTTATGGTTACATTTGGTTCGTCTGCAGGAAAGAGAGATAAAAAGGCATGATTATGTGAAACATGTCCTTGTAGTTTTTGTACTCTCTCTTTCAATTGCAAAAAGAAAACTCACGTTTTACCAAACGTTCGCCTCAACAGTACTCAGCAGTAATATAATTATTTAAAAAGAGGGTCACAGAGAATTTCACAATCTTACAGCATCAATTCTGAGTCCTGGTCAATTTTTTCTATGCATTGATGACTAAACTGAATTCTATGGATCACCACCCTACGTCGTTTGTTCGTCTGATGATAACGTGTTTGGTCCCTGAAATTATTATTGAATAATACATCTGAAAATACGTTATGTCTTTAAAAGTATAAACTGTTCAGAACAGCGATAACCTGGGCTAGACATGAATGACTAGATAAACCAATAGTTGTATACACCTTTAAACTGAAAGATTTAAAGTTTTGCCTAAAGTCTTCTGAACGTTACTTTCACTACTCTCTTTTAAAACCCAGAATATAACCAAAGGTAACTTTCCAAATATGTTACTTGAGATTACTTTGCAAATATGTTACTTGAGAAATATAATTTTCCTAAAACCAATTCCTAGCACTGCTATCGTGTCTGTACTTTGCAGGAGCACAGTAATACATTGAAATTAAGACAACGTTTTATACTATTCTGAACTGTTTGTTACACTTTAGCAAGAATTACCGGATCAACTGATTATGAAGGTTTTACCACGTGTAAAGCCGGCTTTGATTACATTTACGAGTTTTCTCTGGAGAAAAGTAATGGAAACTAAGAAAAGTTCAAATAACATAAATATTCTACTATGCACATTTGAATAATGTTCTTAACTTTTTTGTGCGGGAAACTCTGCCGACTATGCTTAATTATATTATTTTGTGCTGGAAACTTGTGCTGGAAACAATAGAAATTACAGGAATAAACAGAAATATACATTTGATGACCTGAATGACGTTAATGATCTGAATTTGTGTAAATTTACTTAAACCAATATGCAATACAACACTTAGGAACAGAAAATTAATTATGCGAAGTTGATATTAAAAATTAAAAAGTCCAATTCTACCAATGTACAAGATTAAAAGACGGTAAGAGCCATAATATCGCGCAGAAAGTTGCAAAGAATTACGTATGTGCTGCGACTAGTTAACAGTTCCGCACGTGGGGAACATTACAATTTTGGAGGAGAAACAAATAAAAACAAGTCTTCTACAGCCAATAGTCAACACCATGCAAAAAGAACAGCCATAAGTTATTTCCTTAAGGGTACTACAATAAATGTGCAATACTACACGACAACAGTAGCGATCAGATCCTAAGAGGGATGTTAGAAATAGTAAATCTACAGAAAATTCTGCACTGTGTTGAAAACTTACGGTTCATTGTGACTTTCACAGTAGCACTGGCTCTTCCTACTGTATTACTGGCAACACATTGGTAAGTGCCCCTGTCACTGCTAGTCATGTTCACTAGTTTCAGTTCCGAACCATGAAACATGACATCCCCGCCAGGAAGGGTGTTTCCGTACCTAATCCATGTGATCAAAGGTGTAGGATTTCCTCTGGCCGTACACCGAAGTATCTTGGTTATGTTAGGTTCGGCAAAGAAGTCTCCAGTGATGTAAGTGATTTCGGGTGGGACTGAAATGCACAAAGTATACTTACATCTTTAAAATCAATACATCTGATCTTTTAGATGCATACATTGAATGTATCCATATTTTCTTTCCAAAACGTCACTACGTCACTACGGCACTACTAATCACAGATGTAGATTATAAACGGATGCTAGATTATGCTCCGAAGTCGAAAAAAAAGAATC
Source organism: Ptychodera flava (assembly GCA_001465055.1). Classification (NCBI taxonomy): domain Eukaryota; kingdom Metazoa; phylum Hemichordata; class Enteropneusta; family Ptychoderidae; genus Ptychodera; species Ptychodera flava. Next base: position 101,704 of record LD346627.1, read on the forward strand.
AGAGGAGGAGATATAATAGGTTTTCAAACATTAAAAGTCCAGGATAAGATACTTTATAATATTCGAGTCAATGTTCGATCTCTCTTTTAAGTTCAACAAAGAAGCACTCGTCAATTTACTAAATCGAAAAACAATCTTGTTCATTGGGTATTTAAGAAAATTGAATCGTACTAGAATGCAGTTTGCTCAGCCCAAACCTGCATTGTTGTAAACGCTACCTACATTATTTACATTAAAATATGCATAATCAGTTGCAGAATTAATTACATTAGTTGGTCAGTTATTTGTCTTGGAACATTACACAGCTACGGTAAACATTAAAACTAATTTTGTCATTCATGTCACAAGGCATCACTACACGATTGTTAAACAAACAGTTTATGTACAAATACGAATGCTTAACATCCATGATTTTAACAAACAAAGCAGCCGATACACCATTCTAGTTAAGTCAAATACGAAAATGTCTTCGAAGAGCAAAACGTCAACCTACAAAATGGTCTACAACAAATTACCTTATCACTCTGTCTGAACAAACTGAACAACCAGAATTTAATAAAGGACCCGGAACAGAAGACCTTGACAGTGATATTAATGATGAGAGACGAGCAATGACATTAACATTGACAAAAAACATGATCTGGCTGCCATGCCAGTGGTTGTTAGCTATGATGAAGGAATAATATCTAAATTTATTAAAAGAGGAAAAACTAGGATGCCACATATAGAATGTTTTTCTCGCTTTGAAGATTTGCCGAATAATAGACAGTCAGAAATATAATATTGTTGTTGCTTGGGAAATATTATATCGACCCGTGCAACGCAGGCTGGGACATTATTTCTTGAATTCTATCAATTTAAGTAGTTCAAAATTAGCAAAAACAGACATCTACGCACACTTGTGTATAACCGTGGCGAACATCACTGCAAAGTCAGGCACTCTGAATACAACTTGTCACTACAAATACTAGTTCCGGTAATTTAGTAAGTGCAGTAATTACTACTCACCTTTAACTGTCAACCAAACTGCTTCTGAGTTTCCACTCGTGCATACCCATTTGCCTGAATCAAGGTACTTGGCATCTGTAATTTTGAGGATGTACTCATTCGGTGTTTGCACGTCCAATGAATACCTTGGTATTTCACCTGGTTCATCAGGGTCATCACCATTGTCTGCCACATCATTCTTGTAGGTTATGGTCCTGGAGTCCGAAGATCTGACCCAATATATTACAGAAGATGAATAGTCAGGAATTCCTGTTGTCCTACAGACCAATTCTGTATTTTCTGATGCTGCGATAGTTATATTTGATGTAAATGGCAGGACCTCCCCATGCACTGTGGTGAAAAAGAAAGGTAGCGTACATTATTTGCAGTAATTATTACCGATTACTCTTTATTACCAATGTTGACAAGTAGCTATGTTTATTTCATTTTATCGATAATTACTTCCACAGCCGATGCCGTTTATGGAAGACTAATAGAACAATTCTTATCTAACTACATTGTTTATACAGAAGTTCAAGCCTTCTTGGGCGCAAGTAATGCTATCCTCAGCTTTAATTAATCAATTATTTATTTGTTTGTTTGTTTGTTTGTTCATCTTTGCTTTCTTTGACATTCTCTTCTTCTTTATGTTTATAATGTCCACTAGAGACAATAATTCTCATGTAAATCCCTTACAATTTTATGATCAAACTATATATTTAAACATGTACGTCTTTTCGTGATTTTCATTTGTGACGTCTTAGGTGTACACCCATTTCCTCCTTGTTTGGCATTTTAAATCTCACCCGCTCTCAACTAACGAGGTCAGTCACCTTTCTCAACTTCGTCCTATGCCATTGCAAAGAAACGTTTAACCTTCCGTTAAATGGGAATTTCGTGATTATGAGTTAATGAAAGCGTGAAAACGTGAAAAGAAATCAGTCATCATTGCATAGCAATTCTCTAGCTGTCAGTCGCAGGTTGCTCGTCGTGAAGCGGAAAATTTCATTAATAGGTATATACAGGTCATCAATTAGCATGCCGGAGTGCATCGGCAAAATGCCAGAAAAAGAAAACTTACGAAGCCTATAATTTGTTGAAAACTCAATACGGAGCGGAACGTTTTGTTACGCTGACTGTTGGCACAAACTGTTGCTGGTGCATGATATTTTCCGATCTAAACTGTAAGATTTTGTTGTGAAAGTCGAGATAAACGACCTTTTAAATTTTTGTCAAATTAGTGCATTGAAATGATATTCAGTTTCATTCTTCAATTATTGGTTGAATATTGAGTTACTTGTAATTCTATTAGAAACAAATACACTGACAGGAAATATGCTCCTTTTTAAAACTCGCTTATTTATGAAGCAAACACCGATTTTAAACTTTACCACAATCACACCAGTGTACATGTGCTTGCACTGGTTTGAGACTCAAATTCGATCAATCTGCAAAACTCAATTAGCCAGGATGTTGTTTTAATCGACGCGTTTCTGCGATTTTTACAACATCAACACAGCAGGGCTTGGTGTGGTCTTGTTTACAGTTTTAATCAGCTACCTGCTCTCAGTTACACAACACACCAGGGCCACTCCACACAAGTCAGAGAGAGAGAAACATAAACAAATTACCGCACTTTGCAACGTCATGTATGTTTCTTCTTTATTCCTGTTGAACAAATAAGAAGTTCAGGTGGTTTTGAGAATTGACTGGCTAGACCAGTATCATATAAAACTTACAAGCACAAAATATTTGTGAAGTTCCTGATTGGACCCAACGGTATGTTTTGTTTTGCAAGAACCTTTTCAATATAGCGATCCTAATTACATAAACGTAAGTAGATGTTAACTGAATGTGCTCACGTGTTGTACAACAGGATCATTGATAATAGTACGCTTCACAGAACGATCAGATATCTGTTATAACACTATATGTAGCGGGTTTCATACTCTCAGAGTTAACTCACTAATTAAAAAACTTTATTTAATATGCAAATGAGCTGTTCATTTACTTGACACTGTTCAATGCTTCTCAGTACAATTAGATAGCTATCATATCAACATCTGTAGCACGTTTCATTAAATTTAATGCTGTAATTTTAGAGTGGTGTTACTAATGTTCATTAAATATGCAAATGAACCCTTAACTAACTTGACACTGTTCAATGTTTCATAGCACAATTAGATACTTATTAGATTAATATCTGTAGCAGGGTTCACAAAATTTGGTGCCGCAATTTCAGAGTTATACACGTATTAACTTCACAGTACTGAATGCTTTACACCACAGTATGATATCTGTTGGGTCAGTATCTGCAGCAGATTTCATCGAATTTGGTGCAGTTATATCAGAGTTATGTGACTAATTACAAAACGTCATAAAATATTCAAATGAGCTATTTATTAACTTGACACTGCCCAATGCTTCACATTACATATAGATCAGATCAATATTTGTTGCGTGTATCATCAAATTTGGTGTAGGAATTTCAGACTTATATCACTAACGTCAAAAGTTTATTAAATATGCAAACGAGCAGATAATCGACATGACACTCACAGTAGCATCATAATGATCTGAATTGTCATCTGTGAAACGTTTCAAGAAATTTTGTCCAGTATTTCTTGATATATGTCGACACTGTCATAACTGTCTCCATAGGGAAACCACTATATGAAAAAAACGATATAGCATAACCTTATCAATATGCAAGCAACACTCACCAAAATCTAATCAGTTCTCGCAATAAGCATGTGGTACCTGTCTACCAAATCTAACTTAATCTATTCAGGCGTTTTTGAGTTATCGTGTAAACAGACAGACAGACAGACAGACAGACAGACAGACAGACAGACAGACAGACATCCCTGTGACATTAGTCCATGTGTGTGAAAACGTGAGCTTCGTTGCAAGGCATCCTTATCACTGAAACACTCGCAAACATAATAGAACAACGATACTGGAACTTGTAAAAATGCATGTATATAGATATAACAGTAAACAATTTAACTAACCGATTTCAATTTTTTTGGGTTCAAGTATAATAGAACTTGAGCAGAATGTACGAACTATCTACAATTTTGTTTTCTTAGAAGTCAAGAAGCCCTATAAGTTTTAACCAGACATGAACTGAAAATGCTCACGTGTTTCAGTATATATTGCTCCATTATATATTACAGTTGTCTGTGTATTTAAATTTTTGCCATGTACGCCAACATGGACCAAGTAAATCCAGGTATTTATTGGAGGGGTCATTACTTTCTCATAACCACTGGGTCTCACTTTTGCTCTTCATTGATGTCCTTGCCCATTCTCTCACTGCTCTTTCAATTAAATATTCAAATTAGGAATTAACTGCAGTGAAAATCCAGAATGACTTTCAGTAATGTTGTATAATAGTATCTTCTATGTAGATAGCAAGTTTCGTAAAGTTTGGTCAAGGCAATCAAGATATATATCCCTAATTAGGAAAGTTCATCAAATATTCAAATTGGTGATTTGCTGAAGTAAAAATGTTTAAATCAAGGTTACACCAGAGCAAGACTTGTCTCTACATTCAAACGCTTTTTTGGCAGGTATCACAAGCTGGTAGATAAATACAATATCTCTCTTCGACAAATGATCACTGATGGCATCGGTGACATTGGGCCTTAGTTAGTGACCACTACCTATCCGACTTATAGATTGATATATGGCGGGTGCCACATGTGGGGCAGGATGCGCTTACTATTTTCGAAACACCTGACATCACTTCTTGGTCTTCTGGCCGGAGGTCCATATATCTTTCTTTCATGAATATGACTTTGTTTGTGTACCGTTTATTTACTGTCTGTTCTGTGCTGTTTTGTGTCTAGTATGTTTACAACTATTGTCTTCCGAATTCCGACCTACTGTCATTGGATTATGGATTGGTATGATTGCGATTATTTTTCAATAATGTTGTATCATAGTATCCATCATGTACATAGCAAGTTTGATCAAGTTTGGTCAAGGCAATTATGATATATAACCTTAGGAAAGACATTAAATATGCAAATTAGGAATTGGCTGAAGTTAAAATGCTTAACGACTTTGAGGTATGTTAAATCATAGTTTCTTCAACATACATACACAATTTCGTCAATTTTTATCCGGTCAATTCAGTTATATATCCCTAATTAAGAAAGTTAATGAAATATTCAAATTAGCTCTTAACTTTTATGTCACACTCTTATGTCTTTCATGGTCGATGAATAATTGTGTGGTCAATATTTGTAGCAAATCTCATCAAATTCGGCGTAGCCATTCTTAATATATATTTTTTTCTAAAATCATCAATTATGCAAATGAGCATGAAATATGCAAGCCACACCCACCAAAAACTAATCGGAACTTGACATTCTCAAACTTGATCTATGTACCAAATGTGATTCTGATCCGATAAGCCGTTCTTGAGATATCGCGCCAACAGTCAGACACACAGACACACAGACACGGAGACCGTCAGGCACACAGACAGACAGACAGACAGACAGACAGACAGACAAACATCACTGCAACATTGGCCAATGTGTGTGAACATGTGAGCTAAAAACTATGACAAGTAGAAGTTATATCTTCTCTATCAGTGAAAATACTTGTACTAACGTGTGATGAATTGTTCTGATGAAACAGCGACTTAAATCTTTTCAAAACTTGGAATGACTAATCCTGTAGTAAATGTAAGTAATCAGTTACTGCAAAGTATTCGCATGTACCATTTGAAAACCAATCTGAAAATTTGATATGACGAATGAATGTCTGGTTTCTTTTTTTTGGTGCTCAGTGCTTTCAGCCGTTTTTGTATGACCGACGAGAGATACTGTATATAAAATTAATTTTATAGCGAGCGCAGCGACTGCCTCTGTTCCCGCGCCTGTTACAAGAAACTGGTCGGAATCATGTAATTTAGCAGATTTAAATAATTTTTGTTAGTGAACTTGGCATTTCCGAGCTTAATTGCTATAATAATCTATAAAATTAATGTTATTCTAGAAAACAATTGACATCAATTCAACCTCAATGGCCAAAATATGCATCTTGCACCGAACACAGAAATTAGCATGCCTGTAAACATCAATGACGATATACCCTACGCTGTGCTCGCTCTCAGATCAGACCTGTTACATATTAGATTATTATAGCAATTAAGCTCTGAAATGCCATGTAAAACATGGACTTGATATTCCCGGCGGTAGCTCTCCAGCACACGATTTTTGATTCTCGCGTGAGTTGACCGTTCGTTCTCGCGAGAGTTGGCTTGTTTCAAAATGGCGGCACACTGTGATGACCGAACCGGGCTTTCAAAAGTGATCGAAAATAGTCATTTTGAACCAAATTTTACACTTTCTTTGGAACAGAGAGATTCTTTTGACGAAAATACACATTGTCGAGTAGGATTGTGGTAGATGATATCTTTGATTTCACGCAATCTGGGCTTTCAAAAGTGATCGAAAATAGTCATTTTGAACCAAATTTTACACTTTCTTTGGAACAGAGAGATTCTTTTGACGGAAATACACATTGTCGAGTAGGATTTGTGGTAGATGATATCCTTGATTTCATGCAATCCGTGTAAAAGTATTTACAATGGCCGCCTCCATGGAAGTGCTCTCTTTTCAAACTCGAAGGTATATAGAGATTCCATGCTAAATTTCGTTTACACGTCCCGTTAGTCTTAATGCTCGCTTCGCTGCGCTCGCTATCACGATACAAAAAGAGTGTTTGTTTGCAATACGTGTAATCGGGCTTCACCCACTGATAATTTTGTTCTAAAACACAACCTCAAAATTTTTCTAAGAGTCTATTAGGCATGTATTCAATGGCTTCTGTTTAAAGTCACACGACATCTATCGAATTCCTTACCGGTCCTACCAGAGTCATCATTTTCGCCTTCGTACAGAGGCTGCTGCTGGCCATCATTCAGTCGCATAGCTGTGTTGTTATCCTGAATTTCCCCCATGTCGGCAGCATCTACAAATATGAAATGTATGAAATGGTGGGGAGAGAGAGAGAGAGAGAGAGAGAGAGAGAGAGAGAGAGAGAGCTTAAATACTCAAACACCAACGATTTTCTTGGGCAATGTCAGATATCTTGAAATTAACAGCTATTAAAAGCTATTTAACATCCAATCGATGAAACAATTTCAGAAACTATTTCACGCAATTGTTTTTCAAAGTCACCATTCAGATTTGTGGGCAGGTGATGCTTTTAGATATAGGATTATTATGATACGCACAGACTGTTTGTTTGCGATACCCGTACTTGAACTTCACTCATTGATAAATTAACAATCGTTTCTAAATTACAACTTAAAAATATTTTTAAGAGTCTAATAAGCCTGTATTCAATGACGTCTCTTTAAAGTCGCACGACGTTTATGAAATTTCTTACAGGTCCTACCAGAGTCACCTTCTTCGGCCTGCTCCGGCTGCTGCTGGGCACCACATGGTTGTACAGCTATATAGATATCCTGATTCCCGATAGCATCTGTAAATTTCAGATAATTTTAGATACTGTAACATACTTTGAAGTTAACAGCCATTGAAAGCTATTTGATATCGCATCGATGAACAATTTTAGAAACGATTTAACGCAATTGTTTTTCAAAATCACCGTCCAGATGTGTGGGCAGGTGATGCTATGCGATACAGGAATTATCATGATACAAAAAGATTGTTTGTTTGCGATACGTGTAATCGGGCTTCACCCACTGATATTTTTTTTTCTTAATCACAACCTCAAAATATTTCTAGGAGTCTATTAAGCATATATTCAATGGCGTTGTTTAAAGTCGCACGACATCTATCTAACTCCTTACCGGTCCTACCAGAGTCATCTTCTTTGTCTTCGGCCTGCTCAGGCTGCTGCTGGCCATCATTCAGTTGCACAGCTGTGTTGTTATCCTGAATTTCCCCCATTTCGGTAGCATCTACAAATATGAAATATTATATATATATAGTGAAAACGTTGCTTAGTTTATTGAATCTCGGCATTAACATCAAAGACAAAGATTTCAAACTCCAACGATTGTATCTGTAGAAATGTTAGATACTTATGAATTTAACAGCCATTGTAGTACGATTTATTGAAAGATGTCTAAAAAATGGTCGCCCATAGGCAACTTCCATCCAATTTTGCCTACACTGTGTAGAAAAACCTCGGGTCAGAGGTTAACAGTAGCCCACCTAAAACCTCTGACCCCAGGTCAGATAGTAGCAGGTTTTATCAACTTCGCATAGTACTCTCAGGGTTAAATAATTAATGACAAAACTTCATTTTAATATGCAAATGAGCTGTTTATTAACTTTGTACTGCTCAATGCTTCATGGGACAATTGGATATTTATCAGATCAACATCAGTAGCACGTTTCATCGAATTTATGCTGTAATTGTGGAGTAATATCAGTGATTACAAAGTTCATTAAAGTTCACAAAGTTCTTCATGCGACAATTAAAGTATTTATAATATCAATATCTGAAGCAGGTTTCACCAAATTTGGTGCCATAATATCAGAGTTATATCACAAATCAGAAAGTTTACTAAATATGCAATTGAATCCTTAAATAACTTATACTACTAAACACTTAACAGCACAGTCAGATGTCTGTCGAATCAGTATCTACAGCAGATTTCATTAAATCTGGTGCAGTTATTTCGGAATTATATGAGCAATTACAAAACTTCATTAAATAGGCAATCGAGTTATTTATTAACTTGACATTGCTCAGTCCTTTACACCACAGTTAGACATTTATTATATCAATATCTGTAGCAGGTTTCACTAAATTTTGGTGCCATAATGTAAGAGTCATATTACTGTCGGATCAATATCTGTAGCAGATTTCATTAAATTTAGTGCAGTTATTTCGGAATTATATGACTGATTACCAAGCTTCATTAAATATGCAAATGAGTGATTTATTAATTTGACACTGCTCAATGCTTCTCAGTACAATTAGATATCTATCAGGTCAGTATTTGTAGCAGGTATCATCGAACTTGGTGGAAAATTTTTGGAATTATATCACTAAGTACAAAACGTTTATTTACTATGCAATTGAGCAGGTAATTGACATGATGCTCACAGTATCATCAAAATGTTATGAGATCGTAATCTGTGAAATGTTTCATGAAATTTTATGCAGTATTTCTTGTTATATGTCGACACTGTCATTACTGTCTCCATATGAAACCATTATATGAAAAAAATGATATTAGATAACTTCATCAATAATACAGAATGCAATACTGTATGTAAGCCACACTAACCAAAATGTAACCAGTTCTTGCAAATCTGACTTGAATCTATTCAGGCGTTTTGAGTTAATTTTGAGTTAATTTTCGGTCGATGGGACAACCATTCAATTACAAGGATAAATTACATAGCTTTACAAATAGTACTCTACATTTAAAAGAGGGCTCGTAGTCCTCTTCGACATATTTGTTAACGTTAGTTTTGTTGATGTATAGAGTTCTTTTAGGTGGATTGAGACATGCTATCGTTGTAGGTAACTAAACAAAATTGCATGTTTAGAACGCCTCTAACTTCCTGAGTTACAGAAGTACCTGTAGTATACATTAAAACGTATCATAATTGCGGCGACCAAGGTATGGCAGTAGGTTATGAGTATCGGGCCGGTAAAATAGAAACGTCCCCTTGAGGTAAGGTACTCACAACGGGACTCAAGTAAAGCATTTATTTAGCGTTCCTGTTTTCTATAATATTTATGTCTGCTGCCGCAGTCACACACAATTCAGGTTGAAGGATACTTTCCTACAGACTCGACAGAAAATTAAAAGAATATCGTTTCAGACAAGAGTCATTTTATCCAATGCATAAATACATTTTGCCGAGGAATATGTGCTGTTTCAATATTATTTTGTGTCAGTGAATAGGTGGCCGATCAGTTGACAAAACAGGTTCATGACGTGCAAATATTATAATCAGCCTGTTCGTTTTCTGAAATTTTGAAATAATGGAATAAAGCCAAAAACTTCATATATTAACATAGTACCAACGTGAATGCACGCAGCGTTTGTTATGTGATTTTACATTATCATAAAAATTGGGAGGCGCGTTGCAATCTGGGCTATATCACTCAAGGTCATTAGCCACATTGAATTTTTACCAATATTTTCCTTCATATCGCAGTGTTATGTTTCAGGAATTTTGAAAATTAGTTCTGAACGCAGAACACCTGATTTTTTGTTTACGATAAAAAGTAGTCCGGGTCCCATATCCACAACATGTTGAATATGGATTCATCGTAGTCATACACCTGTAGTTTGACGTCATACTATAGGGATAAATTTTGAAAAAATGTCTCGAGTAGTCATTGCGTGCACAAAAATTAGCTTGTTATTTTTCTAAATTCTCACATCATGATCAGTTACTATACATATGATAAGGGAATCAATGCTATAGATAAACGGCAATTGGCAATTTTTTGTATTATTTACAGAACGAACCGTGAACAATGGATTATTACGTTTACAACAAATACCCATGCTTTGGTCTCTGGCGAGATAATTTTGTTGATAAGGCACTTTAAAACAAGTAATTATTTTTTTGTTCATCATAGTAATAAAATCACAGAAAACTACTTGAAGGTAACTTATTTATCCTCACTTTGGTGATGATAAGTAATAAACGTGTAAGATTTCTTAAAGCTAGCGTTTCAGGAACTATCTGTATTTTACTAATTAGTCAGCGGCACCCTAGCCGAAGGAAAGCTGCCATAATTTTCTGCTTTCATACCCCACTTCCATTCCCTCAGTTAAGTGGATTACATATAAACTCGATTAACATCTGAGTTGTTATTAATTTGGCAGGAAAATGAATTTTCTAGACAGAACTATGGTATCATGTACATTTAGCTATATACTCTGAGTATATGTGTTGATGGGTTTCCTTTTATGTACATGTTTTAAACAAGCAGCTGGAATCTTACCTTTCCTTGAATCTATCTTCGATGCCATGTCCGGCGCTTTTCAGCTCAAACAAACTTGCACGACTGAGGGGAGAAGTTGATGCAAAGATTACTTATATGCTAGTGCGCCAATATATATCAGCTCATTGCTCAGTCAATTTTTTTTGCATATATTACTCATTGACTGAACAGCTGTGGCGGCATATACATGCTAGTTCCTATTAACTGTTCAGAAGTTAAATTGTAAAGTGACACAATAATTACATATGCTCTAAATATGGCCATTTCATCCAGCATATCATATTGATGGACAACGCTTATATATATATATATATATATATATATATATATATATATATATATATATATATATATATATATATATATATAATACGTTAATCAGTGCGTTGGTAAGTCCAACTATAGTGCGTATGTGGAATTTGAAGTAAGGTAAAACAATTCGCACATATGGGTCGTGAAATGTAGTTGACAAGTCTCATCTGCCACTAATAAATGCTGCTTTTACTTCAAAGCATTTCAGATGTAAGCGTGCAAATTCCGTGAAAATTATTTAAAAAGTAGTAATTAATTTACAAGTCTTAACCAATATTAAGGCGGTGTCAGAAGTTGATTTGTGAGGAGAATATGAATAAATCAAACTGCTGGGTCCAAGAAACTGGGGAATGTTATTAAGAATAGTATAATCCAAAATCTCTGAACACATGTTACCATTCATCCAGCTGCAAAGGAAAGAAATCCAGTGCAGCTGTTCAAATACAAAAGCTATCCGCATAGTTCTAGGAATTTCAAAAGAATGCCACCGTTTGGAATGCATGTAGAATAACTGACGAAATTGACAAGATTGAAACAATTCCGATTCCAGATAAATTGCAAAAGTCTCGCTCTTTCGATTTGCATGCTGAAGAGAAAGAGCCTGGTACAGTCCAATCCAATCCACCAGCCTCTTTACCCGCATCGCAGACATTGCTTGCATTTGTAACTTGATATTTACATGCTTAAGACCTCCAGAGTTAAACATCGACAAAGTATGGATGTAGACAATATACTAATAACAATCACATAAGTCTATTCATTTGTTAGTAGTTTATTAATCTATAATTAAATGAACACCGTGGCACATGAAGTATACTTGTCAATATGAAAGACTAATTATGATATACCGTGGTTCGTAAGATCACTTCAAGCCCAAGACTTGATGTGACATGCAAACAGACAGTACATAAGCTTGGACTAACACCAACACACTGTATTTTGGATGATGGCGTCAGTCATGACGTCTCCTCGAAAAGCGACGAGTCTGTAATGAAGTTGTTGATTTACCTCTACACAAAGCTAAGCTGATCACAGGCGTGAGGAGAAGAAACCTGGAAAACAACCCTGAAACATTTCCATAATTAAGTGATACATTTACTTTCGTCAGTGTTTTGTGTAACTTATCTCCACTCCGGAAGACATGTGTCACAGCTTATTTGCCCCTTGTATACAGCTTTCGCGGCTAACCACGTACTCCTTTTTTCCACTGGAACGATATCAGTGTAATTTACATGACAGATTACATATAATTGAACAATAATTGGGATGCACTTAAAGAGGCACTCCCACTTGGTAACATTTTTAAAATACATTTTTTAATGCCAACGGTCGATATTTGACATGGCGGCTGCGCGCGGATCGCGAGATATCGATAAAAACATGTCCTCAAAAAAGTTAGTTTGAATTCCGGTGGCCCACCTGAATTCAGCTTCCGAACATAGAACGTTCTTCACCATTGTCAACTATGATATGGAGTACGGGTCTACGCTGACGCTGCTGTACGCCACAGCAGTACCACTGATCCAGTGATCGGTCATGTCCCGTGGGAGAAGCCGAGTCTTACTGACTCCGCAAAAATACGAAAAACAAAGTTTGCTGATTCCATCAGAATTTGCATGGGTGACTAGCACAGATAGGTGCGGTTGATACATAGCATGCATAGTCGCCGCCGCGCGGTATGCGCGCATACCACACGCGGCGGCCGCTATGTATCGAACCACGCGTAACTGTGTGGCAGACGACAAAATGTAGTCATCATAGGCAACTAATATTTTACACGTAAAAACTGATATCTATGAGGTATTGTTTAGAAATATAATACAACTAATTGAGAATAATGGAAACGACAAAAACTAAGGAGAAGTTTCAAAAAAAGAATTACCTGGGGTAAGGGCATTGATCATGATGTATATAAAGTCATCGCAGTAGGATATAAATTAATTGCGTCATTCGAACGTTTTTGGACTCCCTAGAATATCGTCAATCAGAACAACAACACATTTTCGGGGGATTTCGGATCATAACCAGAAACGATCGTAAAACCTCGGGATGTGAAAAATACGCTCGGGAAATGACATGTTTTTATCGATATGTCGTGATCCGCGCATAGTCGCCACGTCAAATATCGACCGTTGGCATTAAAAAAATGTGTTTTAAAAATGTTACCAAGTGGGAGTGCCTCTTTAAAATCCCTATATTGATAGGTTTAGATAAGATCTAGTCGCCAGGACGTCGATCACATGCTTTATCGCATTGTGGTAGGCACTTTAAGGAATGTCGATAATAAAACACGCGTAAATCGGACTTTGACCTCAAAGTCTTTAAATTTCCCCTATGGGAACGCTTACCGGCGCGAAACGCGAAGACGAATTATAATTCTGAACTTCTCCTGAATGCGATAATTTGCCGTAATAGGTTCTTTGATGCTCAGATATTGAGGGGTTTTTGAATAAAAACATTTCTAAACAAATCTGAACGTGAATCGATTATCACGTACATAAACTATTTCCAGAACGTAACCGTGGCAGATAGTTAGTGTGAATTTCTGCACCGAACCTTATAACTGAACCTACCTAAGTGCAATGAGAATGTCTGTTACGCTGACTTTGAACTAAGCCCTTACTCTGACATAGTGAGTTTTTCAAGATGGACAGATGGTAGTCTAATATGTATGGACAGGTATTAGAACGATTCAATATCGCCACGAACAATAAGGTAGTTTCTTACAATTTTGAAATAGCAAAAAATATTATCAAGGCGTGACGTCATCGATTGGGTGAAAGGTTACGGTGGACGGCATACTTTTACATAGTAAATGCGCATGCTATACGTTTTTCCTCGTTACACTCGCTACTGAGATATGCCTCTACACAAATGTATTTCAAACTTGGTGCAGGGGAAATAAACAATGTCTTGCATGTAACATTGAAATACCAACTAGTCGTTAATTTGCATAAGAACAGAAGGTTATGATGATTAGGCATTAAGATATGTGCCTACAGACCATTCTCGCGAGCCAGAGCAATGATTTCCGCTCCGCTGACCTACGCAAAAATCATCTCTTGACGGGTAGCGCTGAGCTGTTGCCGTAAAGAGGCGCGTGGTTTACGACGATGCTACAGACTTATGCCTATTGAACAACTCAGACAGATACATTCACCATGCACCCTGTAAGCTTATATACGAATTGTTAAAGTCGGCCATTTTTTATGAATTTTGTTTAATACGCGATACTGCTTATATTGTTTGACATATTGAAAGATAATGAATGGGTGACCATGCATATATTTAACGCCGGTTTTAAGCACGATACAAATGGTGAAGATTATGATAATAACATGATGTGTTACTTGGAAGAAGCATGCTGACAATGTCAAACTTAGAATCAAATGTTCATTGCTCTTCTACTTTTGCACATAAACGATTATGGCTCTCTATCCTGTGAAGGGTCGATGTTCATTCCGTGCGTTTGTATTCGGCGCACCTCCGGACTCCACACTGTGCCCTAAATTCCGTGCGGAGAGTGTAAACTAAATTTACCCTCGAACACATTTAAGCCCTTCCATAAATGTCAACTGCACACTTTGGTTTTATTACTAAAATGTGTAGCCAAGCAACGAGGTCTTGCGACACCAGTAAGAGATAACCGCCAAGTTTTATATAGCTGTACAAGATTCAGGGAAAGCACTTGCGATCATGCTATATTTGTTTATGGGTGTGGTACTGCTTGAAGTTTTTGGTTGCCAACCTCGTTTCCAAACTGTGGAAGTTTTTTTTACACATTATGTAGTATTTTAAAACCAAGGGGCCAATTAATTCAAATATGGGAGAAAGTCTGGCGAGAACTCGAAGACGGCCAAGTGTTCGCGAATTTAGGAAGTTAAAATCACCCTTCAGGCAACCTTTTGTCACTCAAAGTTGTTAAGATTCCAGGGTTATAAAGTGCATGCCGCTTCTAAAGCTTACGATTGTTTTCTCAGAATACTTAGGTCAACAAGTTACCCATGTATGTTTTGTGTTATCTCAGGTTTTAAAGGATTAAATTTTGTGTACACGACTTGCATTGAACTGGAAGGTTTTTTAAATGTAAAATCTTAATCGTTAATATATTTATTGGAAGGTATTATAGGGCGACATTTAATAAACAGTCTCGACCTTATATAAATCATGAATGAATTCATTGTTAAGAGGCGATTTCTGAGTTCAATTGGATGGTAGCCTTTACACTCATATCAATTGCCAGCATTAACAAAACTTCCGTTTTAAAGGACTCTAAGGTATCAAAGGTTAGCATCGTAGTCCAACAACAACGTCGGGTGTCTGAAGGTGTCAGTCTTATAAGGATGATTTCTCGTGAAGGTAAGTCTTTCCAGACATATTATCAGTATCGAGGAGTTCTGCATCTTAACGCTATAGGGTGATGTGAGAGAAGACGAGACTGCGAGAAGAGAGGTGGTCGAACACAAAAATTGGCGCACACTTTGAAGCCTACCTCATGTTGTTATGTTCTTTCAAAAAATTTGCAAACTTTATGTAAACGCGATGCAAACGTCAGCTGTCCGTTAAGTCGTACTGCTCGGGAAGAAAAATCTGTCACATATACTGCTCAGTGCAACAATGTAAAGGTCAAAGAAGAGCATATGCTTCGGTGATTTATAGTCGTCCCTCAGCATTTGTACAGCGAAATAGTTTGCCCATGTATTGCAGCAAATTCTTAGGAAAATTTTCTGTTTCCATGCTCTTTACCTCTATCTTCATTCATTAGGCTATGTTCTTTTGCTCCCGGATTGCAAAAGATTTTATCATGACTTGTGTTTCCACATCATAAACGTTAAATCATGCATTCGATATGCTATAGCATGCAATTTTAGATCAGATGTCAGCTAAGATTAATCATGCTCGAGTGTCAGTTTGTATCATTGCTAGGACAAGCTCGTGAAAAAAACGCACTCTCAGAGTCATGCTTGAAACTCGGCGTCCTGTCCGTTATCGGCTTTTGAATTTTAGGGTCACGTGAAAAAGTAAGGACAATGAGTTTCACACTGAGAGGGGCATTACTTTCATTAATTTATGGTTTAGGTTCAAACTGCTATCATTTGCATTTCAAAGTGAAATACGAGCATAAGTGAGGACAAGTGGATATAAACCTTAAGATAAGAACTAAGGCTGTCCCTTGCAAATCTAGCTATAAATTATATCCTCCTTCAGAACCTAATGTCTTGGTATATATATATATATATATATATATATATATAACACGTCTTAGGCCTAATACCGGAATAAAAATTACATGTGGGCGGTCCCTAGTAGTCCTGGAACGTTTAAGATTAGAGACAGTGTTGCCGGACAGACCTGAGCCGGTGTACGGATTAATTCTATCTGCAACACGCTGTCTGATTGAACCGAGCCACTTCAGGAACGTTCTAAACGCCCTCAGATGGAACGCCATGGTCGACTAAAGTGATCTAATATAATGCTGTCATGAGTATTATCATGATGTAACGTGCATTCAGCATATCGATTAAAGCATTTACAGTGTTGTCTTGGGTATTCAGCATGTTGCCATAGGCATTTAGCATGTTGGTCTAGACATTCAATATTTTGTCCTAGGCATTCAGTATGTTGTCCTGATATGATATTTATTTCTTACACGTACTACACATACGTCTCAGTCCGATTTACATATTTTAAAAAAGAAACAAACAAATACTAAAAACCATGCAGCAACAGCAATATGAGAAAACGAAAACAAACAATGTCAAAATCAGTCAATACCTGTACCATTCTCGTACAATAAACAAAAAACGGTGATATAAAAATTTAAAAAAAATATTTGATAAAAATAAAAAAAACCAAAAGACGGTGATAAAACAAAAATTATGACAGCAGCAGAATAAATTAATTCCCAGTTAAAAAATCCCAGTTAAAAAGTCCCAGTTAAAAACCATACATAAGATGATCCTAGAAACTTAATCACAAATAGCACTGATTAAAAAGATGAGTTTTTAAAAGACGTTTAAAACAGTATGTCAATATGTTGACCTAGGCATTTACTTTGTTGTCCTACACATTGACATTGTTGTCCTAGGCATTCAACATATTGTCCTAGGCATTTAAAATGTTGTGCTTGGCACTAAACATGTTATCTTAGGCATTTACTCTGCTGTATAAGGCATTGACCATGTTTTCCTTGGCATTTGGCATATTGTTCGAGACATTCAATGTTTATTCTAGGCATTCACCATGTTGTCCTATGCATTTCCAATATTGTCCTAGGCATTTCAAATGTTGTGCTGGACACTAAACATGTTGCCCTATTGGGACCATGTCAAGTATGCTGCCACGGAAGTACCCTGCAGATTATGCCATTATTTTTTGGGTGTCTAGCAGGTGTGAGGGGCTGAATGTAACCGTTAGACAACACGTTTACCAACTACACCTACGTGCTATACTAGTTCACGAAATCCTACATGGAAACAGGTTATTTAAAGTCGTTAGAACTTTCTTGTCTTCATGCACATTGTATAGATGCGTTTGCCTAAGTTGAACTACGAACTGTGGTACAACTACACTAACAAGTGGTTCTGTAATATAATGTATGAAGAAAGGAGCCAAAATGAATAGGTATAATTCATGGCAAAAAGCGGTGCTGCTCGACTACAAAAGGTTGTTGTAGAATGTGTCAAGCAGGTGCCAAACGGCAAAAGACATTTGCATGGAGTGAGTATGTCTTTCACATCTTCAGAAATGAGCAATTTTTCAATAGATGGTCACTTGTCTCTTGGCCTGGAGTGCTAGTGCCATTCTTGCAGTAATTTGAAAGAAACATACTGTCTTATGACTTTTTTTTCATTCCTCCATGATTAAAACAACTATTGACACAAACGCACTGTACTACTTGCTAGTCCCACCGTTCCACTAGCACGCGTATTGAGCCCTTTACAACCGTTGGCCACCCCTAAAAAATATTGGTACAGTCCGCCGGGTACTTCTGTGGCAGCATACTTGACAAGGTCCCATTATTGACCATGTTCCATTTAGCACATTGTCCTAGGCATTCTGTATGTTGCCCTAGGCATCAGTATGTTGCCCTAGGCATCAGTATGTTGTCTAGGCATTTATAGCTGGTTTCACTTCACCTCATCGTTTAAATTTCTTGTATACACACATTGTATGCACAAAACACACGATGTTTTATCTTACATAAACAACAGGGTCTCTAAAAAGTGATGCTTTCTCATTAGATTAGACTATAGTAATTACAGTCGGTGGGTGTACTCCCCTTATTGGGGGGACTGCAGAAAAAAGGCCGACCCATCTCTGCATAGGATTTTTTCAGATTGGGCTAGGCTAGGTTCAACTAAGGCAGCCTGGGTTTTGTCGTTTCAAGTTTTCTCTGGTGTATTTTGCCAAAATTGCAAATCATACGGGCCAATCATGAGAAGTCACCATGCTTTCTCATGACTACCCTTCTTTGAACCATCATAAGCCCTCCCAAAAGATCAAAGTTACTGGAGTGTGCGAATAAGCGTTGATATACTCTCTCAAGTAAAACGGATTAAGGATTGATGGGGTACGTTACAATACATCTGTGCAGCTTACGTGTTAAATGCTCAGGACAACATGTCGAAAGACTCGGACAATATATTGAATGCCTAGAGCAACATTGTCAATGCCCGGCACAGTACGTTAAATGCCTAGGAGAGCACTTTAAATGCCTAGGACAACATTATGACAACCTACGACAACACAGTCTATAGCCGAGGACAACATATTGAATGACCAGGACAATATGCCGGATGCGTAGGACAAGAAGTTTAGAGTCAAGGACAAAATTTTAAATGCCAGGGACAACATTGTAAATGTCCTGGACAATTATTGCAAATGTCTAAGACACCATATCGAATATCTATGACAACATGCTGAATTCCTACGACAACATACTAGATGCATATGACAACATGCTTAAAGGTATACAGTCACCTGTATTCTAAATATACCCACATATGGTCAAAGGGGCGTTTCTTGGTATTCAAAATACCCATGTGAGGGTGCTGTTTTTAAAAAGCGGCCACCCGCTTAAAATCTGTGATTGGTTAGATTTTCTCTTTCCATGGTAACTGCGGCAAAATTGGAACAGGTGACAGTATACCTTTAATGCCGAGTACAACATATTGATTGATTACGACAACAAATTGAATGCCTAGGACAACATATCAAATGCCTAGGACATCATATTGAATGCCTAGGACAACATATCGAGTGCTCAGGTAAACATATTGAATGCATATGACAACATGCTGAATGCCTATGACAACATATTGGATGCCTATGGCATTATAAGTTCCTAGGACAAAATTGTCGATACTTTAAACGATAATAAATGCACATCACAACACGATAATACTCATGAAAACATGATGTTCGATCACTTAAGTCAATCATGGCTTTCCATAGCCTTAGGTGGCAGGTATTTGTCACATTATGATACAACATTAAACTCGCTTTTGTTACGGCATCTGCACAGACTACTGCTTCCCGGGCAACAATCGGTCCGATGAAGAGGTCAAATCACGGATTTCAGTCTGCTCACGGACGAAAGCATCCATCGAATGCCGAAAAGAACAAGCAGGGATAGTCTTGTTTATATAAAAATAATAGCTAAAAGTTCAGGCTATGCAAGAGTGGCTCAACCAGACCGTGGTAGCCGATTAGTAACACTGAATATCAAATCGCCGAAACTCCGATACGTGGAAGTTGTAGACAGCAACAGACAAAGTTTTAGAAAACTAAATCTCGGTATCTTTCTTCGAGGAACCGTCTCAAACCCAAAGACAAGCCACAGATTCATCATTCACGCCTACCATATTGCAATGCAATATGCTTGGCCATATATACAAATTTTGAACTGCAGAGGGAGCATTAAGCTGGTTTAAACACCTAAGTAAAGACTTCATTTTGTCAGGTGCAGCCAACGGAGCTATTCATCGAAAAAGCTATTCCAGGAGCAATTTTTGAGGGCAGGGGGAATTTTAATTTTGCTAGGGCAGGGGACATGTTTTTAGGTGGTAGGGGAGCAAATTTTAGTTTTTTTGGTAGGGCAGGGTGGATATCGGTTGATTTTCCTGGGGACAGGGCTTGGCGAAAAACTTTTTGAGGGGAATTGTTTCCAGGGTAGGGGAAATTGGCAAGTTTTTTTTCGCCACAGGGCGAGGGAGCTTCAAAAATTCATAGTGGGGAGGGGAAACAGGCAAAAATAAGTGGGAAGTGGGTAAAAATGAAGTTTGAGTGTGGGAGGGTAAGTCGAAAAATGTTCTGTGGGAGGGCAAATTATGAACAGCTAGTTAATTACCCTCTTGACTTAAAATTAGTCAATTCACATTATTTGTCATGCACAATATATCTTATCATAGTAAGGACCTTTTTAAAAGTGCATTGTTCGTTGGCTGCACCTGTTTTGTCTGAGTCGACACACGCCCCGGGACACACGCGGACTTAGACTTGGTTCAAGTCTATGATTTGTGAACGTGTGGTTGTGGTAAAGCGATGATTTTGTTCTGTTTTTATAATAAACCTGTGAGTGGGGTGTGTGTGATACAGAGAGTTTACTTGAAAATCAGACACGAACGAACTTCCTACTGCGCAGACTCAAGGGTAACGGGTTCGATCGCTGAAAAACCAGACCTTGGCTGGCAAATTTCAAATAGATTGGTATGAAATAGAAGAGATACAAGAGAAACTGTTGCAAGCGATTTCATTTTTTTTTAATTTCAGCGACTTGACACATTTAAATCCTCTTCGTAAATAAAAAAAATAGTGTCTCTAAAACATTTCCAGTTTTACCTAGTTTAAATACTATAATCTCAACACTGGTTTTGTAAAGATCTAGATGTGTCATAATCTTCCAAAATAGGCGCAAGAATTCGCCATAGACCCTCCAAAAACTATGAATGAACACTTCACGCTCTTGATGCATTGGCGTCCTTTGACGCGACAAATGCCTCCGGAATACCACTCACTTTTGACTACAAGACTGGCACCACGAAATACCAGCACGGAATCGACAACATGGTCTAACTCATTTACACATTTACAAATTCACCCATTAACTTACCCTTCACGCTGAGGTATTCTTCATACCACCTCCACATTCGTATTGTATCGTTACCACTTGTCATATTGAGCTCTTTGATGTCGTTTTAAAGCCCCAGTGCTGCTAACTTTTGATGATAATTTCACCATTTTTATTTTGAATGTGATCCATAATTCCTTGTTCTTCTCCCCAAAGAATGTTGATATACACAGCATCCAGCTTGACAACTCAGCCCCTATGGTTTTAAAGTGCATTGTTATTGTTGAAAACTGACTTCTGGTCCGGACTAGAATTCCAATGTAAACAATAACCATGCATTTTGCACATATAGACGCTAAGTTGACAAGCTAAATAGTGGGTGTTTCAACATTCTTTGGGGAGTAGAATAAGAAGTTGCAATTGATTTGTAAAATAAAAATAATGAAAAAGCCATCGAAAGTTAGCAGCACTAGGGCTTTAATTTATATATGGCGTTGGTTTGAAACAACATAATTGTAGCACCACACGCACTGACAGAGGTCAATTGATTGTATGTACCGTTGTATCTTTTCTAATGTCAGTAGAACTCAAAGTATTGTATATCATCTTATCGAGTTCTGTATGGCGAAGGTATCCGACATACCACGATCATGTGGAAATAGGCACAATCACTCAGGTAGATATTAACGAATTTTAAAGGCAGATAAACTCATGGAGGCAGTCAATCACTCACAGGCAGACTAGTGGCTGGGTCGATAGGCCAAGCTATGGTTCTGTTTTAAAAAAAGAAGTTCAAGTTGTACATCATCACTCGATAGTTCTACTGTCTTCCTCTTATATATATATATATATATAT
>LD346628.1:16706-42591 GCA_001465055.1 Ptychodera flava
AGAGAGAGAGAGATTTGTTCATCTGGTAATTAAGGCCAAAGTAATTAAATTCTTTGTTTTGCGTCCCCACCCGCGTAGGTTTTTAAGGTTTTCACGAAAAACACACACAATGTATTTGAATAGGAAATTTTAGGACATGACCGCTTAGCTTTTCTGAACTAAAATTCTGTTACAATTTTTTATTTGCTGCAATCAAATTACATTGTGTTAATTTTCTTGTGTGTGTTTTTCAGACGCTTAGACGCGTACCTTTTCCCATATTGAGTGGACGCAAAACAAAGAATTTAATTACTTTGGCCTAACTAGAAATAGCTCATAGAAAGAGCAAACAATATTTCGTTACAAGTTACGAATCGCGTGCCGTGCACACTTCAATGAAAAGCGAAGACCCTATCAATGTCGATCTATCGCGATTTGAAATCTTAGCTAAAATAAATTGAATGCGAAAAAATTTAGAGACATGCTCTTTTAAAAATATATGTCATGTTGTCATGCAAATTCAAATCGTGTTCCTCACAATATGAAGATATTTTAAAAATTTATCGTCGCCTTTCACGAAAGGGCACAGAATGACCATCCATCTTGTGAAAAGCTTCAGCGCATTGACTTGCTAAACGCATTCCAGTGACTGTTGATTGCTGCAGTGGACGACGTAAATGTTATTCAGCATTTCGCCACCAACTAGTCTGCCATCACTGTCATCTCCAGCGATCTGCCGATCAGTTGGACATGGACACTGGGGAAAAATGTCTCGAAGAAAATCCCAAACGCAACAGCTAGACTATCGCCGTCGCCGTAACATGGACGGATAAAGTCATGACGACTCTCCATCCATAGACCCTAAAGCTCAATCTAAATCCGCCAGTGATGGAGTTCCAGAGACAGTTTCCTTTAAAATTACAATGTGTGTGTATATAATATTTGAGTTTGATGTCCCAGATGTTGTGACAATGTCAAAGGCAGGATCAACGCCGGCAGTGAAACGTCTTTTGCAAACTTCAACTTGCGCAGACCCTTGGCTGTGTAACACAGCTTCAAAACCATTGAACTTCAATCGTCCTAAAGAGACAATCATTATGATTCTTTCACGCAACGAAATAAAGTTGTGACACCAAGTAAGACTCGGACATGACAGTAAATACCAACGTATTTTGTCACGAAACTGTGTAACATTTTAAAAACCTAATCATGTTTGTACTTTATATTCAAACAGCTATTAATACGAGGCTAGTGTCCGCGATTATGCCAAAAGATGTGTTGGTGGAATTAGTCAACCAAACATACATACAATGCATACATTCTTACATACATTCTTACATAAATTTTTACATGCATGCATGCATGCATGCATTCATGCATGCATGCATCTATCCTTCCAGCCATCCATCCATCCGTCACGGTCCGTTCCATCCGTCCGTTCGTCCGTCCATCCATCCATCCGTCCATCCATCCATCTATCCATGCAACCATCCATCCATCCATCCATCCATCCATCCATCCACCCATCAATCCATCCATACAGCCATCCGTCCATCTGTACATATACTTTGGTATCTATTAATCTCGTAGCTTTTAATATCTGTGTTACTATACTGCATCACGTGATAAACCTGTATACTTATTACAATTCACCCACTTCTAAAGTAATTACGTCCCTGCCATTCATGCCCCGTGATACAACGAAATACTAACTATACAAGTATAAAAAATTCACATTTCAATTAAAAAACAAACCATATCCCAACTGAGTTCAACCCGGAGGTAATACAGTTTCCATTATATTTTAAAACCATGAGGGATCGGCAATGGTGGCATCTTGTTTTATGGCACTTTCAAAGAATATAAAAAAACTAAATAGGTAAGTTTGTACATTCCTGACATGTTAGGGACAGCGAACAAAAGCTACTCGTGTTAATAGAAAACAGTTCGCTGGAGTTTTTGTAGGGTGGAAGGGAAGTGGGCTGGCAATTTTGTTGTTGTAGGGGTGAACACAAGAACTTATAAATAGGTACACTCGATTTACAAGTGTTGGAACATGTAACAGTTCAGACTACAGTTCTAGCGCGCTTCTCAACATATCTGTACCACCGTATACGTATCGGACTTAATGATAGCTTCCGTAGTGAAATACAAATACACATATATCTACATCCAATTACGCCTCTTATATCACAGTATTCTATACTCACACTCAGATATCATTTACTAGATAAACTAGTCGGGTGTAGAACACTCGTTGCCCATAACACTCGTTGCCCTTGCCTGTACATCAATTACAGTTAAATGGCTCTTGAAGGTAAATATTAGGGTGCATTTTGTTTTACCGAGAAAGAAGGCGATAGCTTAAGATAAACCATACGTGATCATGACCTCACATTCCAGAGTAGCTAAAATTAAAATTCATTATAACGATGGCTCATAAAAGTAAACCAAGAAGTGTCTTATTTGTAATACTTAAGGGCTAGCAATGTAAACTCTTAAAGTCGTTTCATTATTTTTATTTTGTACGTCAATTGCAAGTTCTTGTTCTACTCCCAAAAGAATGTTGGAATACCCATTACTGAGTTTGTCAACATTGCGTCTATATGCGTAAAATGCACTGTTATTGTTTACATTTAAATTCTCGTCCGGACCAGAATTCACTTACAAAGAAAAACAATGCAGTCTACACATGTACAGGCTGAGTTGACAATGAAGCTGAATACTGTGTATCTAAACATGCTTTGGGGAGTATAACAAGAAGTTATGTATTGTATGAACACAAAAATAGTAAAAAAAAACATCAAAAGTTAGCATTAAAGGCCCCCTAAATATGTTAAAATGATCATTTATGTATTTTATTTACACTTTTATTGAGGTTACTACATTGTAATTTGTTATTTTCTTTTCCACAGAAGTATGTGCGGAAAGGCATAACATATTTAGCAGAATGTGGGTATGACTTACAGCGCAATTAGTAAAAGTTTAGTCGGTTACATGTATTCGACAAGGTTATTTTTCTGTGCATGGATTTCATGCACACTGTCTTTGCTGAATCGGTCAGAAACTTTCTACCCCAGAGAAGGTATTAAGTTTTTGTTAGGTATTTTGAAAGCAGTTTTCCTTCATTGGCAGAAATCAAGAGATACAACAGCGTTTAGATAATGACTTTGTAAAATTACAAAGAGAGATATTTGCCATCTATGGTCATCGCTATCAGCGGTCAAAGCGGTAATCACGTTTCTCCCCGCGAGAACTCGATGTGAATAACCCTCGTCGCCAAGCAACCGTTGCGCGTACAAAACTCTGAGCAACGTTAAAAATATTTTTTGTCACGTTTGCTAGAGGGGTGTTTCCCGGGGATCTTTTTAATTGTATGAAACACTACATGACGAATATCGTCTTTAGTTTGTGTTCGGCTGTATCTTCTTTCGTCAGGCTAACACAAATGGTTTTTTTTACCTTTACAAATATAGTAGCTGTATGGCCATAAAGTCTTGCGCGGTAACGGAATTATCTGTAACCCTGAAAGGTTTCGCCGTGCGTTCTGTTTACTCGCTCTACTTCACAGCTGCACTCCTGAAAGTTAATTACACCCGGCCCTGGTGAATGAAACCGCCGATTGAATAAAGATTACTTCGGTCTCAGTCCCTCTATCCAGGGACTGTTAAATAACAACTTATAAAGTACATCAATTGACACACAGGTAAGCCATAATGTGCAGACAAACTTCGATGTAAGTTAAGCATTTTTCGATGTTATTACCGTACAGTGAAATTATTCGGCATGTTTATGAACATGACGTGATGGCATAAGCTTATTGTGCATCATTTCAACGGTGAATCTGCCCTGATTTAAGGTAGTATGCGCCTGGAAAGTGAAATACTTAAACTTTTGCTGAAACTTTCCTTAAGGAATCTTTCAATCATTCTCTTTCAAAATCAAGAATACAAATTGGGGGTCACCGTGCAAATTTTGGTACAAGAGAAACAAACAACTCAAGATTTACCGATATTTAAAATTCAAAATGGCTGCCATCCCTGTGTTAATTATAGAGAGAAAATAAAATTTTCGAATTTCGAAAAACTAAGCTGGTGAAAAGTTTTCTTACACCAAGAGCTTTAAAATGAACCCCCACACGTGGTATATTAGAAAAGAATTGTGAAAGTTTGAGAGTCTAAATATCTGTCTCCGAGGCGCGTTCTAGGTTTAATAGTGATATTTGGTCAAAATAGATTTGTAATCAACATTTTGAATAGAAATCTACAATTTTCAAAACTACAACAATACCTATCTGTTACGTTTATAACGCCATGCAATCTTTATTTTTCGATCGCGGTTCTAGACAATATGACAATACTTTGGGATTATAGGTTTGTTTGACAACACCACAAAAGTGATTAGATCATGCTGTCACGCTGATAGAGATCTACAGTCCTTCGCGCGCAACTTTGTTGCCTACCTTTGAAGGACGACACCGTGGCGTCGAATCATAGTCTGGGCCCGGGGGACATGGCCATACTCTTCCGAGGCGCTTTTAGTGAAAATCTATCCAGGATTACATTTAATTGAAGAGGGCACAAACATAATTAGAGTTATCTAGATCATCTTCAAGGTCACAGTCCAACGACTTTGACTTCGACAGCTGAAAAAAAATATTGACCGTGAAAAGCATGTGATCTCTTTCCACACTTTGGACGTAATAAAGTTGTTTCTTTTTGTTCGATAAAGCTCACATTTGCCTGAATCATGTTGTTACGTAGCCTAAAAGCATTATTACTGCAATCTGTGTTTGTTCATGTAAAGCAAGCACAGAACACAGGTAGATTATCTGTTAAGCGGCTTTAAAAAACGATGGGATATTTTTTTTTATGAAAAACTCCCGAAACAGCGCTAGCCTAGAATAAGGTCAACTATATCAGGAGAGGAAAAAACGAAGAATTGGATATTCGACGTCAGGAAAGACCAGCGGGAACGGCGCATGGTGAGCCATCCATGACGACCTAATTATTTCGTCGTACATGTAAATGTGACACTTCTTAGTCCGTGTAAATGTACTTTGTGATGCTCACAACGACACGTCAATCATCTAGCTCGAGCCATATGGCTGCACCGGACAACACAAAAGGGATGAAATGAAGTATTTCAACAAGCACGTTCGATGAGGCGAAGCCGAACTCAATTAATGTGGCCGATTGTATGTTGAAGGAGGGCACTGGTAAAATATTTGTTGTTGTGTGTGTATCGTTATGACTACAAATCTACGGGCCTGCTCGAATTGTGTGTGTTAGTGAACAATGCAATATGTATATCGTCTGAGTTCGTGAACGAACGAGAGCATACGCCGAGAACAGAGCGGCAACCATACGACAAAAATCGCAAGTTAAGGTTCATTTTGACCGAAAATGAATAAGTGTGACACGTTTCGTCTTGACAGTAATTTTTTACAACTTTCGCCAATCTTTTGCCATGACCATGATGTATTCAAATTCTTTCGAAACATGATTCGCGAATTTTCCCGATAAATCAATGAATTTCATTTTTAAAACGGTGCCACCTTATATACAAGGCAAACGAATCACCACCCCGGTCCAATATAAAACTCAATATCGACCTTTCCCCCCCCCGTAAATCCGAACAATTCTTGAGGTATAAGTGAGGATTGTTCATGAAATATTCAATCTGATCAGTCGTCTGCTCCATTCTGACGTCATCGGAGATTTCTGGCGGGAGGGGACTGGACCCTAGATAATTTATGGAACATGAAAAGTGCACGTCGCAACCTATCAGGTAGATGTTCAGGCAGCCCAGATGTCCACATCCGCATGAGCTAAAACTTCTTTGAGTGGATCACGCTGAGAGATACCTATTTTTCGTACTTTAAACCAGTCCACAGAGGACATAAATATGGCCGCTGCGCTATAATTATGTTGATTGATCGAAAGTCGGTCGGCAACCCTGTCAGGCTACGTGATTTTTCTCACTGCTGCGGTTTCCCTGCAGGTGCGCCGATCAATTATCTGGTGTCCGCCTGTTTGCAGACGACGCTGTGGACAAAACTCGTCTTCTATTTTGAAAATGCCTCTTTCATTCTCAGTCAAATATAATCCCTGGAGAGAAGTTTGGGGACTATTAGCAGATTTTCTGTCATTTTATCCTCGTTTTCATCGAGCTAATTTTTTTGAATGTAAGTGAAACATGATTCTCCTGGCGCGCGACGACAATAATTTTTACAATTTTATCACGACTGGAAAATACCCCATGGTTGTGGGATGTGATTGGCTTGCCGCTATTTGAACCAGTGTTTACTGCTTATGTCTTGAAAATTTTCAATTATCGTTGCGGAGAAGCCGTGGAATTGAATTGCTGACCGTCGGCTTCGGAGATCATTTGCGACAAGGAGAGTGAATGCCTGACGGTATCGCTGCACGCTTGTCGCAACGAAAGCTCAAACCGACCGCCATTAATTGGCTTGGTATTGACATGGTTTCTCTTGAAACCGAGAGCATATTTGATACGTAATTTCAGTAATTCCCCGACAGCCACTACAGCTGAGAATAATCGGTCAAGTATTTACTTGATGGCACAGTTTCACTTCCTAAAAAGATTAGAATCACGTCCGTAAACCATTTTCACATGATGTGTGCCTCTCACATTGTAACTGTGTAAAGGAATAGTTCTTACATTGGAACAGAAACCCATATATATATAATATTGCATCGCTATCCGATTTTGTATCGACGAGGCAGTGCACTTTAATACGTCTTATCATGATGAATTTCGCTTCTGTCTTCTCAATCTGCCAAGGAGATTACGTTTGACAGACCAGATTTGGAAACCATTGAGAAGGAATCATATTAAAAATGACAAAATATATATTTTCCAAACCTAGATATGGTGATTGATAAAAAGCGGCATGCACGTGATTGATGTGTATATGCACTGGTTTACTTTTTTGAAAGAGTCAAAGATGTTACAAAAATACATGTACTTTGAGATTAATATTGATGTGTCCCTTAAAGGCTAAGAAATGCTGAGGGATTATAAATTTTTTATAGTATTGCTTCTCATCATTTCCCTTCGGGGAATACCGAGCGAGAGAACGTCGGGAAACAGAAACAGAGTAGTGGCTCAATCTTCAGAGATAACACCGTTTATTTTTCTTATGCATGGATGTTACATACTGCCAGGTATTGTCCCTTCTGCCTTCTACCTGCTGATTGCTTTCTCTGTACTCGTGAGCATACCTCTGATGTACAGTGGCTATGTACATACGATGAAAATGAAAGGCCGTCATATCATCCTCTGTACTTGTGGATATTACACTTGACCAGACCCTCCCACACTGCTACGCCAATAACATTATCATTTTACGATTTCGCTTATGATCTCTTGACTTAAGCCTTTCACCCCAGTTCCCTGTATACAGGTCCAACTTTACCCAAGAAAACAATGGATTTGGGACAAACCATGGTGGTGAAAGGGTTAATGGTCGTTACGCGCAAGGTAACAAGTGTATGTTATTTAATAATAGCAAAGTTGACCTCTGTAACAATAGCGAGAACCTTGTGAAGGCGAAATACAACTGATTTCATTTCTGTCGACAGCATGGGTGTGGTATTGAGTTAACCGTCATTATTGGTCTTAATCAGAGTATTGAATAATTAAGAAATAGAACGCAGCCAGCAAAGGTCTCGCTGGAGTGCTTTATTGCTTAATTATACTGCATTCGCTTCTGTTAAATCAGCGTAAAGGAGTTACATTGTTAAACTGACCGACAGCAAAAACCCAATCCCATACCGGTTGCCTGAAGCTCACACCTGGTCTCGGATGTAAAAAATACCGACTTTACCGGTTATATTGAATAAAAACATCTTGAAGTGCGATTAACTTCAAGATGGATCTAAACGATTTATACAAGGACCGATGAACGATTGAGTGAATACAGAACACAATCCCCTTACTTGCATATTCAGTGAAGGCATTCATCGAATTTCCGCGAAAATCAGATCGCCGAGTAACCATGCATAAAACCAGAGTATAAAACCTACCATACATGGTGAATGCCACTTTGTGCGTAATTTCAAGATCGATTGATTAAAAATAAATTTCAGCCCTTCAACGGAACGGCTGATGTCAACTGCAAATCAATACACGTCACTATTGGTGACGATAGACATCAGAATTATGGAATTCTCGCGAGACATTGTCCTCGTGTTTACTTTGACATTGCCAAGATGCCGCAAAAGCCAACACCTGTTTCAGACGTTATATATTGTGTATTTGCTATTTATAATTTTTTTGAAATTTCCAGAGTAAATCCAAAACGAACACAGAGATATAACGTAAATGTGCTTACATTTTGACAGAGGATACGGATTTGTATAAAATATAACATCAGGTTGTGCGGCCACAGAGTATCATGTGTCATAAAATTAACAAAGAAAATGACTCAGATCTATTAGTAAAAGTGTATTGCAAAGAATTCAAAATGTCTGCTATAGTTATATACATGCATACATACGTCTGTATGTACAAATACATACATACATACATACATACATACATACATACATACATACATACATACATACATACATACATACATACATACATACATACATATATATATTCATACATACACACACACACCCATACATACATACATACATACATACATACATACATACATACATACATACATACATACATACATACATACATACATACATACATACATACATACATACATACATCCTGTTGTGTTACTCGGAGGCAGTATGACAGTTGCGAGGAGCAAGATGATCTGCTGTATCATATTAGCGTAGGGAGTTTACTCGCGGTGTCGTATGCTATTACGGAGTACTTCTGTTAGCCACAACGAGTGATACACGCATTCGTTATCGTGCTGGTCTCTTTGCTATCATCCTCGGAACTAATCGGACTACCCGATGCTCTTCCGCTCTACTGTCTATGGTGCCAGCAACCGAAGGGCACAATTTTGACGACCATCATTATACTGTTTGGACAAACACGATGCAAACATTTGTCATTACTTCTGTAATATGCACTTCACAGCAAACACTGACAACATGCAATGGTGGGAGAGCAGAAAGGGAAAGAAGTCGCTAAATGAAATAAAATCACGGTCCCTTTCGGGAAGTTTCGGAAATGATTTAAATGGATGTTTGCGCATTGCAAGACTTGGGGCAATAATTTACGATTCATTCGTGCGATATTGTTTAGACTTGCTGTCATGGTAACAATACTGTTGGACGTCGCGTCGAGCTGGTTGTCATGGAGAAAGCGCTGACTGACATCTTGTTTAACGATAGAAAGGTGGTCTAACACACCGCGATGTTTTCTCTGACAGGGAGGATACGCATCTCGGGTTCAGTTTACTTAAGTCGGACACAGAAAGCGTCCACACAGTAGTAAATCTACCCCGCCAACTTGGGATTAAACGCAAAGGTTAGACACGATGTATAAGTATCTGTGTAATTTGTAAACATCTTGAATCGCGCAAATATATCTTTAGCCAATCTATCGGAACAATCAAAAGATGCTAGAGTACGCAGGGTAGGACATCAATTAGCGAGCCAAGTAATCGGTGTACTTCACTGGCACTTAGACCTCTGCTAATCGTTTCTCAACATCCCTCAAATGAGACGCGATATGTGTAAACAATTTAATCTTGAGGCTATAAAGTAGAATTGGAACAGTCATAAGAATAGCCTGTGAAAACATGTCACAATTGCTTTACCTTTTAACACAAATTTATTTTTATCGTTTTTGAGTACATCGGGCAGCAAGCTTGGTAGATTGGTGTCAGATTGGCACGGTATGTGTGGAAGTAATTGAAATCTTGCCAAAAAGTATATATATTCTGCCCAAAAAGACGATTTGGGTGAATTTGAAATACGATGTTTTTCGTCCTTCACCGATACAAAAACTTTCATTGGTGTAATGGCATGATGAAAGGAAAGCCTTCGGCGGTGGCGTGATTCAAGCGCGATTTCAAGTCTAGTTCACTGCTTTTTTGCGCTCAGCCAAATCGCGTACTCATTGATTTGACTTCTGCAATGCTGAATGGAGGGCAGCTTCCAATGAATAAAAAACACACTTCAAACGTATTGATACAGAAAGTTACCAGGCAGATCAATGGAGGTACATGTATACACACTGCACGGAATGAAATGTGTAAAGCTACTGTCACTGGGCAATGCTTGGTTTGTCCTATTTAGGCCATCCTTTGACTTTCTCGGTCACCTTGTCAAAGATTGGCGCGAATGAATGTATGTATGGCGTATGTGGGATCCTTCGAGTATGTTTCCTCGTCAATGTTCATACATAGTGTAGAATGAAGGGATGGTTGAAATCTAAGAACACTTTACTGAAGACTCCCCCCAGCGGTGATATAATGTACATCTCATCTTACCTTGGGGAGAGTGTTTTCATGACTGTATACGTTTTCCTTTCAAGTTCAACGATAATAAGTGCGTGTCCAAGGGCATGTAACCGGACATATTAAAGCGACAAAAATTACACCCATAGAAGCATTGGTCAAATTCGTACATGTTTAGACATACACATCGATTTCAGGTCACAAATTACACGCCAGGGTCAAGTTCATACACGTTTTAGACATACACATCGATTGCAGGTCACAAATTACACCCCAAGGTCAAGTTCATACGTGTTCACACATACGCATTGATTTCAGGTCACAAATTGCACTAAGGTCAAGTTCATGCATGTTCAGACATACACATTGCTTTCCGGTCATGCACTTGAACATACATTTACAATTTGAGAGACAATGTGTCGTCTGTCTGAACTTTTTTTAAAAACTGACATGTACACTCATCGGGGTTTTTTTTTCATGACTGGCAATGGGACTTGAATAAACATTATCGATCGCTCTTGGCCTGAACTCTGTGACAATAGGGCACTCCCAGCCTTGTTTTGACGCTGTTCATCCACTGTTATCAGTCGTTTCATTCCACTGTGCCGAAGATTGACCTGCCGGTATCAAATTCGGGACCCGAGACTTGCGAAACTGATCCACTTCTGCAGTTTACCCATTTCTGTCGAAGACAAGATGATCTAGCAGGATTTCAATGACATACAGAATTGTCCCTGCCGAGTCAAACAGCAATGAATTCACTGGTTAATCTTTGCGCTGTGCGTGATCGGAGTTTGTCCAACAAATTTAAAATGTGCTTTTGCGGTCGGTGATAATCAACGCTACAAGCGTAAAATAAATCCATGGTTGTAATTAACTGAATTGCAAAAGAAAAAACGATTTTCCCCATTTCTCCTGGCGGTTCCACGACTGATTTCACCACGATTACCCTAAACCTCATGAGCGCTGTGAAAAACTCATTTGGACATGCGTGTACAAATTTCACGAGTAAAAAACAATTTATCCAGAAATGGGTGAACTCTAATGGAGAAAAACGAGCTACTCACTGACCCATGATATTGTAATATTTTTGACAGTGGCTTTTAAAACTGTCAATATCCTTTCTACGTCTTTCATCAGCGTTCCATTATTTTGTTTGACAGCAGGCCCCACATGTGTGCCATAAATACATTTTTCGCGATATGAAACATTCCGCTCGGATGACCTAATACTGCAGGAAAAAATAACGTCACTGAATGCAAAGGGATACCCTTTGACGAATGAACAATTTTACTAAAGTCTGTAAAATCTTTGCATGAAGTTAAAGGTTAATTCATATTTCGAATGAACTGTTTCGCACGCATATAGTAACACGTTGTAATTCTCGATGACAGCGCAGCAGGTGCTGCGCGCGACAGGTCGCGTCGCGGAGGTGGTCTCTGCAGCTGGGCTGTAAAGGCGCGACTTTTGCGACCACACAGCCTTGCCGTCGACGCTCGTCAAGGAGCACAAGACAATTATAATAACCAAGGAGTGATTTATGATATACAACAAATCCCTTCTAGAACGCACGTCACAGGTTACTGAAGTTTATCCTTCCGACACGTGTGTGACGTCTCACCATTGACATCGGCCCAGCATAACACTGTTCACAAACATGGGACACATCCATTACAATATACCTTCCTTTTTTAATACAGTCGTGCGGTTTCACTTTAAGACGGCAAATTGACAGGCCCCATGCGTAAAAAAATTCACTCCATGGAATATTGTCACCAGTACGTCGCACACTGTATATTGTCTTCCAAAATGAAGCCACAAAACCGAAATTACACAATTTCGCACTAAAAGAGAATCCTCGTTCAAGTTGAAGGGACCACAAATGTAACCTTTGATAATATTGTTGTTTTGGGGAAAATGTGTTTTTCCTTGGAGTGTATTGGAATAGAAAGTATTATTGGACTTAAAAATATGAGTGTGCATAATAACATTGGACGGTATGCACTATATACTGTTAACAACATCACTTCGATATTACACGCATACCGTCTGTGTTTACAAATTGAGCTCTTGGCATTTCAGAATGACATTGATAGTACCTGAAACTGTATTTTGCAAACAAAACTCATAGGTACTCAAAAACCATAAAAAGCTACATAACAGCTAAATAAAACTTTACTTGAGGTAGAATGCGCCTCGGGGACAGATATATATGTGGACTCTCAGACTTTTACAATTCTTTTCTGATATACCACTTGTGGGGGTTCATTTTAAAGCTCTTGGTGTGAGAAAAATTTTTAGCGTTTTAGTTTTTCGAAAATCGAAAATTACATTTTCTCCAAAGAGTTAACACAGGGGTGGCGACCATTTTGAATTTCAAATATCGTTAAATTTTGGGTAATTTGTTTCTCTAGTACCAAACTTTGCACGGTGACCCCCGATTTTTATCCTTGATTTTGAAAGGGTATGGTTGAAAGATAAATTGGGGAAAGTTTGGGCAAAAGTTTAAGTCTTTCACTTTCGAGGCGCATACTACTTAAACGGCCCGGCATTAGTTTGCCACACGCTGCAGCATTAAGCTTTCGAAACTGTACGCATTTGAGCACTGTAACACAAGTCCTATCGCTAACAGAACTGCAACCAGCTCTCGGAAAGTTGGTCTAACACTGAAAAACATATCAAAAGTCAGGGATTCACCCTTGCATGCCCTGATGTTTCGAACAAAAATTGCTTCAAAAGTCACATGTATCAGATAACATCGTGCCATCGTTATCTTCTCGCAGAACCGATGGGCGGGGTACGGCGACGGCTTTTTCGAGTCATCAACCGACAAACTGGCATTGCTGTATCTCGTACGCGACCTAGCGTCATATTACGGTTGTCTTTATCGAACAACAAGTCTATTAGCTCCGTTTACATGCGCACGGCCGACTTCTCAAACGCTGCCGAAATAGGAGATGCACTACACTTACGGCTTAGCGTGAAGTAAACTGCTCGTACACGACGCTCGGTGACAGTAAATGTTAGTAATTGTGTAAAATATCATGTAATCACGCAAATATGAGTAGAAGACGCTGTTTTACAGGAATAAGGTAATTATGTGTCCCCTTGGCCGCTAGAACACTCTGGTTGCCATGACACTCGATCCTATTTTGGCTTTTGAAAGTGTTTCAAAATAATACCTGCATCTCTCTAGTCTGCCGAGTGATGAAATTCCGAACCAGTATTATAAGTCTACTCGGGGATGAATTCATGATTCTGAGTGCAGTTAGTTTACTTGTAATGCAAACAAAAATTTTTGTAGCCAAGAAGAAATATTTTTAGAACTTTTCACAGCTAACGCTCCAGCTTGCTATATTGTGGGATTGACGATTCAGGACCACAACGTTGGCAAATCGAAGCTCTGTAAACTAATTTGATCGACGAAAGAAAATAATTTCTACGGCTACAGAAGTGCTTAAAGGGACAAAGTCGGCCATTTTTCATGAATTTTGTTTGATGCAAGATACTGCTTATATTGTTCATTATGTTGAAAGATACTGAATAAATGGGTTACTATGCTTATATTTGACCCCGGTTTTAGACAAATGAAATGAAACCATCGCGAAAATGAACAAATGGTCATGATCATTAATTCTTTTTCGCCATGGTTTCATGTATCGTGCCTAAAACTTGGGTGGAATATATGCGTGGTCACCCATTCATTCAGTATCTTTCAACATGTCAAACAACATAGATAGTATCTTGCATCAAACAAAATTCATGAAAAATGGTTTGTCCCTTTAACAGTTGGTAAAGCTCAAAATGTAAAAATCTCCTATATGAAAAAGGTATGGTTAATACAAATGACGTCGTAGGGGTTGGCTAAAACTTTGCGACCCAATTTTCATGAGGTTACTGAACCCTTTGAGCGCTGTAATTTTCTCCCGCAAAAATTTTAATGCAAAATTTTACCAATTTTTATGAATTTTTCTGTAATTTTTTGATAATTTTGGACCAAATGGACATCACATTTCATTTGCTACAGTTTTTTCTCAAAATCTTTAGCAAAAATCTGAGAAAAATTGACTTGGGTTTATTTCATAAAGGGGACAAAAATAGACTTAGGCGTTCAAAGAGTTAAAAGAAGAAACTTAAAAACCATAGAAAAATCACGTCTCCAGTACTTCGCTTTAAGTCACAGTAACGGCAGAGGGACGGAGTGGAAAGTTTCGATTACGGAAACTAGTCGACCTTTCATATCTATCGGTCAGATCTGATGCAAGACAGAACACTAATGCATTCTGTGGAAAAAAGAGAGATAAAAGACAGATCATGAACTTGGCGTATCATTAATGGCGCCGTCGCATTTAATAATGTCGCCCGGGCGGTGTCATGGCGCTTGGGGTCAAGAATGAACGATTGCAACTCACGAATCGGTGAATCTTGAGTTTCGTCGTAATTGATCTGAAAACGACGAGTCTAATGTGCAGAGGGACTGGCGATGGAGACAGAAATCTTGAAGGACTTTGAGACGCGATTCGCGTCTGCTACATTATTATCAATCTGCTGATTGCAGAGCACGAGATAATTGCAGGGACAGAAAATTAAATTCTTACTTATCAGACCCGACATCATTCCCTCTCGTGAACTTGTGACCCGAGCTAGGAGTAGTTCTGGATTTTGTACTGATTTTGTAAAATGACCGCAGAGGAAAGAGATGAAGGTGACTGCAGAAGAAGCGACTGTACGGAAGTAGTACAGAAGGAAATTTCGACAAACTGTTTGTCAAATGAACGAACAGACACATCAGACGATAAAATTTGATAATCGGTCAAAATGGCGGTGACATTAACTGGGAAGTACACGTAAACAGTTTGAAAAAAAAAAACGCGATTTGTGAAAACGTTTTTGGGCGGAGTGTATAATTTTGCCAAAATATTGTGCCAGTCTAAAAAAATCACGAGGACAGGAGTTTTGCAAAATGATAGTGATGCAACGCTAACAGCGTCAATTTCAATTTCAAGTCATCGTTCTGTTTCTAAAAGTGCAATTTCATTTTCATACAGCCACAAATCGATTTCCATCTTCAGATGACAAGAAAAGCCTTGGTCTTTGGCCTGGGTCAGGTTCCTAAAATCACAGACAAATAGTATAGAAGACTGGAAACGCTGCATGCCTTTTGTTCCATGGTCGTCTCGGTAGACTATTGGCTTTTCATATTAAAATGAGCTTCAAACGTTTTAAACTTTTTGGAGGCTTTGTTTGTGGTTGATAATTACACGAGATTATGCGAAAAATACGACGAGATGACATCGTACTGCCAGTCGCGTAGCAACCATAGTTACTTTGTGAGCTCTCAGGCTAGAAACACTGCTTCACGCCAATCAAAATATAACACGCCAGCAGTTTCATAAACATGTCCTTCCTTGACGCACGTGTAAAAGACGGTACGACTGAACGTAAACCTTGAGTAAAACCAGACAGTATCGATAAAAGACTTTCAAATTTGGTTCAAACATACTCATTATATATTCATAAAAATATGAGACGAATTTTTAAAACGGTAAAACTCACTTTCCTGAAGCTCAAAACACTAGTACACTCCCGTTTTCGCCAGCACGTCAATTCCGCTCAGCACCACACGAAAACAACAACACAAACTTTGCCGAACATACTTTCGCTTAACAATTGGCGAAAATCCGAAAATTACCGAAGGATGCATGGTCGGCACTCTTCGGAAAAGAGAGGCGTGAGCAACCTGAGGCCGAGGCGAACATGGATGGGTTACGTAACCGCTTCACGCCTTAAACAATACCCGTTGCGACTCTGTTTCTCTGTGCTAAAATACAACTGGCGGGCACATATTCTCCACCATGAAAGCGCGCGCAGATAAATTGATCGTCTGCTGTCAGCATAGATAAGACGACACGGGTAGCGCCTTTTGATTTCTGACAGGTGTATATTCGAAACGAACGACCAGCTGTGAACGATTTTGACCGGAAAACACAGATTTACTCAAGCATGTAAAAAGCATGTCATACGGGAAAGCTTACATTGAAATGCAATCAGGTGTTGCTCACAAATTAGAATAAAAAATGGACAAGACTAGACGCCTTTGCTTTTCAAAGAAAATTACTCCTAGTTTCCTTAAACATATTTTTGTTCGTCCTTACAGTAATTACGTGCTCGAAAGATTTATTTGTAAATAAAATTACAAGCGTCTCCATTGAAACGAAAAAACTCTTCGTTCTTTGTAACTGCCAAAGAAATCTATTGTATTTTTAGAATCAAGCCTGCAATCAAACTTAAGAATTTAGCAAATTCGTTTGTCGCACACATTTTATTCCATCGACATGATTATATCAACGAGCTGTAAAGCGAATAATTTACAGCAAAGAAAATGATGAAAAATCAGTTTACTCAATGACATTATGAACAGTCCTGCTAAAACGAAAGACGTGGTCGCATTAAGAGAGATCGGCTGAGATGCGAATCTGAAAATAGTTTTAATGATTCATTAGTCTGCTGTACTTGTAGCGAGCAAAAAGAAAGGGCCAAAACCAGGATGAATGAAAACATGGCTGACACACTTCACATGATGATACACACAACTTGTTCAACGTTACAAGTTGTTGCAGCAAGTGGACTCCGCTTCACGTCTCGACAGCATTTGCCATTGAAAAGTCGAGCACATTGTATTTCGTTTCAATGTCCTTTATCTCTGTGTGCCAAAGTGAAGCTATTTGACGACGCACGACAACTCATTATCACACGTTCTCAACAATGTGATATACAAATACACTCCGTTTTTGCGAAATTCGCCTCTTCAGCGGCAAATATCTGGCGAATCACAGAGCGTGTGAACGACAAACGCACAGGACACGAGATCCTATACATAGCGCGTATAGTTCAGATGTTCATACTTCATACTTGGCTAAATCGTGTCTTCGAACCAACGAGGCATGCGTACGATAGAAGTCAGGAGCCCATTCACAAAGCATGCACACAGAGTTTGCACGTTTTCGGCGCCTGTAAAACATTTCCCAGTGTATGTGTGGTCACACGTGGAGATACGATGATACACAAAGACAGTGACTGATACTTAGCAGTGTATTTCTACAAATATATTAAGGTAGAACGCGCCTCCGGGAGAAAGATTTAGACTCTTAAACTTGTACAATTCTTTTCTGATATACCACTTGTGGGGGTTCATTTTAAAGCTCTGGAAGTAAGAAAACTTTTCACCGGCTTAGTTTTTCGAAATTCGAAAAATTTATTTTTCTCCATAGAGTTAACACAGGGATGGCGACCATTTTGAATTTTAAAATATCGGTAAATCTTGAGTTATTTGTTTCCCTAGTAGAAAAATTTGCATGGTGACCCCCAATTTTTATTCTTGATTTTGAAAGAGAATGGTTGAAAGCTTCTCAAGGAAAGTTTGAGCAAAAATTTAAGTCTTTCACTTTCGAAGCGCGAACGACCTTAAAGCTCTAACGACTCTGAGAAATGGCTGTTTGAGATTAAAGTCGGCCAGTACTTGCAATCAGTGAAAATGGCGTGTTAACGTTCCTTACAATCTGTGGGCAGATAACGCGGATGAGGAGTCGTCTGCCATTCTCACAAGTGTGAGTAAAATTATGAAGTCTCCATCTTGGATGGGAAAATTTTAATCTTTTGCTCAAACTCTCTTGGAGGAATCTCCAAGACTATTCTCTTTCATTATCAAGAATTATCATCACGGGTCACAATGCAAACGGTGCCATTCGAGAATCGTTTGTCTAAAATTTACCGATATTTGAAATTGAAAATGGCCGCTATGGACCCTTATACACCGTAAAATCACAAAGCCGATTTCCATAGAAACAAGACGATGAAAAGACTACCCATTCAAAGGGCTTAAAGACGACCACACACGAATAGCAGACAAGAAAGCGCAATATATTGAGGATATTTGAGTGTCCCGACAGACTGTCCCCTAGGCGCTATCTAACACAAAGTGTCCCATAGAGCATCGAAATACAATTTTGCCATACATTTAACCGACACGACGAGCACTTTTTAAATTTAATTTCCAGTAAATCTACGTAAGTCTGTCTGCCGATTCGTTATAAACTGATTGACAAGCTGACTTTTCAGAAGAGTTAATTTTATCTGATGCAAAGGTGTAAAATATCAAGCACAATATTTTACGTCGCCTAAATTATGTACTTTCCCGCGCAATTAAAGATTGGATACTTTCCGTTTGAATGTGTGCGAGGTAAACTCTCAATTGTACTAGAGGACTCCTATAGAAGCTCCTACAACGAGTCAATCATATCCAGCGCGTCCATTGTACGAAAACAAGTAGTTTACTGAATTATCTTTGAGAGATCAACTTGCAGCGATTGGAGGCTAACTTTCACCGGTTGATGAGGTATGTGAATTACTGGTCGTCGCATAGCTGTGGAGAAACAGAAACTCAGGAACGTTTCAAGTCCCTATCGGTCAGGTTGTTGCAAAATAATTACTTGCGCGCTAGTCTCTAAAGTGTGGTAACGTTTTCAACACACCCGGATTAGAATATTCGATAACTTTTAAAGTAGTATGCGCCTCGAAAGTTTTACTTAAACTTTCCTCGATGAAACTTCAAAATATTCTCCGACCGAATTAAGAATAAAAAATAGGGGTCACCATGCAACTTTGGAACTAGAGCTAGAGAAAGAAATTATCTAACATTTACCGTTATTTGAAATTCAAAACAGCCGCCATTTCTGTGTTAACTTGGGAAAAATAAAAGTTTCGATTTTCGAACGACTAAGACAGTGAAAAGCTTTCTTTATTATGAGCCCCCACAAGTGGTAGATCAAAAAAGAATTGTAAGAATTTAAGAGTTCAAATATATGTCCCAGGGGCGCATTTTACCTTCAACCTAAGAACGCATCTTATTATGCAATGAAAAACGTTTCAATAATGTTGGTACAAGTGTATTAAAAGGCTTGAAAAAAATCGTTTGCCTTGTCAAGTTGATAGCGATTTGTTGCGGTGTTTGAAACAATGTATCTATTTATCTATTTAGTTATTGGAACGCTACTTTAACTCACGTCCAAAGTACGCCGTCTATTACAGAAGCCGATCACGCGAGATTTAAAAGTTCGGATGACAATATAATGTCCACTTAATAGTATAGTAAATAAAATAATGACAGGGATAATGGCGGTCGAACGACACGCGGATGGATATATAGGTCTTTCCCAGGCATGAAAGTAATTGCGTCACAGTACAGTAGCCAGACATTACAAATTTAAATCAGTGGCAATGTGTACGTGGCATATCAACGAGGCAGATGAACGGGGCGGCACGGACGATAAATCAAAGAAAGACAGGCAGAATGGCGAGCAGACACACAGACGGAAAATTTCCCGGGCTGTGCATTTTTACAAATATCCTTGTATAGCTTTAAAAACCCACAAATCTGTCAAAGAACTGTCTCTGCCTTTCTCATATAAACATTCAGTAGTGTAAGTTAGATACAGGAAAACTGAAGATCAAAAAAGTCGAAATCAAATGGCACTGCACTTTCTTGCAATGACTGTTGCTACGCCGGGACATCTTGGTGTCAATCGGTAACGTCATTACAGTAAAACCAAATGCTGGTAGTGTAGTTCAACTACAGATTGAAAGGTGTACCGCAGGAATCCAGAATAACAACTTAACATTATCCGAATTTACGACTCCTGAGCTTTCACTTGTGTGTTGAGTTCGATTTAGCTTCCCCAATTCTTTTTTACAAAAAAATTTAATAGATTGCAGGTTTTGTGGAAAGCACGCCGATATTTCTGCACGTTAACCCAGCGACTGTGTGTCCGGCAGTCGCTGTCACGTGGCTATGGCGTGGATCATATATTGTTTACGCTAGATCGAGATTCGCTGTGGCCTTTATCGCTGAAAATTACTTCGTTTGCGTAACCTGTCGCCTTTAAAATAAACTGTGTATCTGTTTTGACAAGATACCATAATTCAACGAACGTGCGTAGAATGAGTCCTCCTTATTCAGATATATTGCAGCTTCAACACTCGCTACCGTGAAACTCACAGGCAGAGATTCGAGATTGCTCCGAAGAAAAATTGAACTTTCTGGCTTCAAAGATCAACTGACAAGATTGGTAATTCTTCTGTGTAGCATTTCCCCTAAAAGACGTCTCCCTTCCGCCGCATAGCAGTATTTATAGTAGCGTATTCAATACCCGTTCCGGTTCAACTTTCCCAGGAAACCGTGGTTAAAGGCTAAACTTATATCCGTGTTTACAAACACTACTAAAATACACGTATCTTCATAATTCACCCGACAATGCTTCTAAATTTTGCCTGCAATCGGACTCACTCGGTGATCTTTTAGCATCTTCCGAGTACACACGCAGTGTATATGGATGATTAACATCAGAGCAGGATTTCGTTCGGCGTCATTTCTTGGTTCAAGTTGAACTGATGTCGGTTGTCAGCGATGAATTGGTGCGCACAACTAGTCTCTGAAATTGCGAGCTTTTTACCAAAATTCAACGTTCTAACAGTCAGTTCTCGATTTCTGCGGTGCTCACATTGAACGACGAACCACAAAGGCTTTCACGTTCGCTTGCCATGGGAAAACTATATAGCTTTACATCCGAGGATGATCGATATTTTAGAAGTGAGTCAATTCCCACATCTACGTAGAGAAGCACGTGTTCCGCGGAAGGAAAAAAAAGACTCGACTGCCCCAGGAGTGGAATGCTCTAATTAGCAGTGACACGTGAAACCGAAACAGTATCGGATTGAGGATTGTGGTCGCACAGATAATCCCAAAACTGCTCTATTCCAGTTACCGAGAATTCTCTGACTACGCCGCTGTGAAATTAGGGAAATCATGTTATATGTGTTTTCGTTGCATCTTTAGAATCTAGCAAAATGTATAAGTGTTGTCTTATACGGTATACGGGTTGCAACTCGACGCATGCTATCTTGCTCGTCGTTGACATTATTGAAGCCACTGCACAAGAAACCTACGTCATGATCACAACAAAAAATATTCTGACTGAATAATCGGGTCAAATTTTCATTAGTAGCTTTGGTTGTCTATTTCGCAAACAACTGTCAGCCAATTGGAAGTTGACGCGGCCTGAGTCGTGAGTCAGACGTGGGCGACATCTAGATTGGGGGTTCATGCATATTTCTTCCCACTGTGCCTCCTGGCAGGAGTCACTGTGCGGTGAAATGCCAAAGGAAGTGGTTTTGGCAACATAAATTTGCTCGGTGTGACGAGAAATCGCTCTAGTGCGACAGGCAACATTTCAACGTGGGAGAGTTAAGTCAGTTCCGATCACTGGCGAAAATTGAACAAACTTACGAAAAGATACATCATCGACATACTGAAACTCGTCGATATTTTAAAATCGGACGACTACATGTTCAATTACTTGCAGCAACTCTCCCGTTTACGGCTTCAATCATAGACCCTCGAGGGTCTATGCTTCAATGAACTTCGCATTTGACCTCGACAGAAAGGTCAACTTGATGAATTTGGGCATAGCACGCCTCAACACAAAAAG
Organism: Ptychodera flava; assembly: GCA_001465055.1. Taxonomy (NCBI): domain Eukaryota; kingdom Metazoa; phylum Hemichordata; class Enteropneusta; family Ptychoderidae; genus Ptychodera; species Ptychodera flava. The sequence continues at coordinate 38,634 of LD346628.1, forward strand.
TTTTACCTTTTTTGGTCAAACCTTTCTCCGGGAGAATTTAAAACATTCTCTTTCATAGTAAAAAAAAAAGTCAAGGCCAAAGTGCAATGATTGTGATAGAATGAAACAATTTGATTAAATTTACTGACATTTGAAATAAAAAAATGGTTGCTATATCCTGCATTAACCCAACAAAGAAGATTTGAATCTTTGTTTTCACAAACTACCCTATCTACTCGGCAGGTTTAAGGATGGTTCCATGCCAGAAACATACCATACAAGTATTGTAAAAATTTGAGAGTCGAAAACAAAATGTCCCAAGGGGCGTTCTGCTTTAGCTCAACAACCCAAGCTGAAAATGAAAAATATCCATAAAGTCAGAGTTGGCAAATTACTTGGGGCAATAACTCCAAAGTTGTTGATTGTACCTGCTAATAATTTATCAACGTTATTAGTTGATGGATACTCGGGCCGAAGAGGTTACCTCGCCTCGGCTTCATTTAGAACAACATTTTTAACGCGCCCGTGCGTTATGTGGTCACATACTGTAGGCGCTTGTGTTGATTGGATAAAAAATACACGGTACCATGGTAACAACTTATCTGATCGCGTTGTAAATATGTTAAGCTTTTTAAAAAGTACGAGAACACTTAAACTTAATAAAAAAGACAGTGACCTACATTCGACATATATGAATTTTGTAATCATTTTTATTTTCAACAAAAGCAATGAATCGACGACAAGTTGTCTGGGAATTATCAATGTGAAATGCGTTTTACAGGATTAATCTTCAAAGTCCGCGAACTGCAGTATCACTGCTCTGCTACAATCGATGAGAAATAGCCCTCGGAAATCTTACAAATCAAAGGTACAAATCTGTGGAATTCTTCCGATACGTTAAAAGAGATGTATAGAAGCGAAGCTGGGATTGTGCTACTCCAGTGATATCAGCTTTTGAAAGTGCATTTTTTTTCTGGCGTTAACTCATAAAAAAGCTGTTCTACCGTTATCGTTTTCCCCTTCTGGGCGATAACTAGAATATGTTAACACGTTTATGACAACAGCGTGTTACTTTAGAATAGCCTTGAACTTCTCAAAAGAATGAAAAACATTCCAGTGAATGAAAAAAAAACCCATTCAAATCAATTAGAGAGATTCTGAGTTATAACTCAAACAGTTGATTCAATATACAAGAAAATAAATTAAACTAAAAAAAAAAATACTATGACCTAAATTCGGCATATACGAATTTTGAGGGAGAAACAACGGTATACTTTAGCCGACTTATACTTTGGATTCAAACGAAGGGATGTCGCCATTTCTGGACATATCTTGGTTGCACGTAATTTGAACGTCTTTCAACTAAATCATACATGTTAGCTCAAGAACACCGACATTCTGAATTTCTGTGTTGAGTTGACGGTTTTGTTTCGTTCCTGCACATACTCATGGCGCAATTAAAACCATAAGTTGATTATTTTGCATAAATCAACTATATGTAGATAAATAAGATATCAAGAGTTTAAGGTAGAATGCACATCGAGGACAGATATTCGGACTTTCAAACTTCTACAATTTTCTTTTGACCTACCACCTGTTGGGAGCTCATTTGGAAGCTTATGAAGTAAATAAAATTTTTAACGTCTTTGTTTTCTGAAAATTGGTAATTTTATTTTCCCAACCAAGCGATAACGCAGGGATGGCGGGCATTTTGAATTTCAAACATCGGTAAAGATTGGGTAATTTGTTTCTCTCGGACCAAAATTTGCACTGTGACCCCCGATTTTTATTCTTTATGCTGAAAGAGAATGGTTGCAAGATTACTTGGGGAAAATTTGAGTGAAAGCTCGAGTCTTTCACTTTGGAGGCACCAACTACCCTAGTACGTTCGGGATCAAAATAATACCATTATATTGGAATCAATCCGATTTGTTATCAGATGTGGAGATGGCGACGTTTCCAGCCTTGCTTTATTTCTGCTGTTCTCATTAGTTGATAGTCGCCTCGCCAGTGGGGCGACTATCAGGTAACGGGACTAGTACAGAACACAAGCAATAATTGTAGAAACGTCGCCATATGTGTATCTGAATCTGATTTTAATGAAACTGTATTAAAACCGCAATACTTTCGCCACAGCCAAGAGCGGAACCAGAACCCATCTTCAATAATACAGACAATCATGCAATATCTTGTACACCCTTATCAAGTTAACGCTAACCAACCAACCTTGCTATTTGACATAGGTTAAACCCGGAATTCAAACTTACCACGGTACAAGCGAAACAACGTGCACCAACGCGCATATAGATACTGACGACAATATGGTGTGTACCGCGTCATTGTTGCCAAGGACATGCGTTCCTTGAACTGGCCTTCGTAGTCTTGTCTTCTGCTTTACTTCTCAGCCCGAGATCCTGACTTCTACATTGTCATGACAACGCATCGCGTCCGCGTTGCATAATTATTACATGTACAACCATTTTCAGTAATAGAGCGCGAAGCCACTGCAGTGAACTGCAATAAAACTGCTCACACTAATTAGTTTCAGCTGTAGCTAGCTGGCAAAGTCGGCAACATTGTATGTCCCATGCAGACAGTTTGTCTGGGGAAGTTGAAATAAAAAAGATTTGTACATGGGCCAGTGCATGGTAATGTTACATTGTATCTTAATCTTGAACACAGGGTGCCAATCGTAAACTCTCATTTACAACTCGAGCCTCAGACAGAGCTAGTTTTGCCTTTGTACAAGCAGACATTTTGGTCTTTATCAAGTAGCCTTGTTCAACACCAAAGTGGCCACGGCTACAGCTGAAACTGATTAGTGTAAGCAGTTTTATTGCAGTTCACTGCAGTGGCTTCGCGCTCTATTACTGAAAATGGTTGTGTATACGTAAACATTGTGCCTTGACATTCATAAACTCTTCTTGACTTTGGTGGACCTCAACCCCTCTACGTCATTCCATGTTTCTCTTGAAGAGAAAGTCACTTCAAGAGGTGTGCGTTCAATGCGCGATTCTGCTAACAAACGTTGGTCGCCTCATCGGCAATATCAAATCAATCAACATCTGTCTTGCAGGAACAATAAGTGGGGAACAATTTCTTAACCGGTGGCGTTACCCTTGATGTACTTGTAGTGTAAGCGCCGTAAGCACTGTAAACAACTGGCGTTTAATCACAGGGCTGAACAAAGACGTTGTTTAACGTTAATTATCAAAGTAGCTAATAACATGACATGAAACCTTTGTGCAAAACTTTAAAATTAGCCTTTAATATATTGTGCTGCGATGATAAAGCGCTTCAGACGCGACGAGTATAATAGCTTTGCCAAAGAAAGAGGCATTTCTCATTTACCTCGAATTCCCGTGTGTGGAGGGTTAATCATCAAGTACTGAATCGGTCTAAGCTGTTGTCACCGCGTCGTAAAAGCCGAAGCTGGCCGCTGTCTTAATTTCTCAAGTCTATCCGCTGGTGGTTGTGAACTACGGCCAGTTTTGTACCAATCTGAACACGGTGAAGGGAGCCACTGTCCCGTAAGCAGCCGAAAGAGCTGCAAAATGGTACAATCTTCTTTTCTCATACATTTATGCACAGGCAGTCACTGATGACGAATTTCTCTTTAACTGCTTTCATGTTATCGTTCATGAAGTATCTGCATTTTTTATCTGAATGTAGAAAATCTGCATGTCGAATGCATTGATGAATTAAATACATCATTCGGAATCTACTTGTCATCTGACGATCCGTGAAATCCGTGAAACTCAGAGTTATGACCAAGGTTTGATCTTCACTCCATCTAATTACATGTTAGATTGTTCTGCTGTAATTGTGCATTAAGCACTCAGTAATTCTTCCCTATGAAGACATTTCCCACGTTTTATATGTATCTGTATATATATATATATATATATATATATATATATATATATATATATATATATATATATATATATATATATATATATATATATATATATATATA
>LD346628.1:45460-77446 GCA_001465055.1 Ptychodera flava
GGGATTCCCTATTACTGATGCCGTTTGCTCAGTTACATTTTGACGGTCAGTTTTTCATGGAGATCTTGACGGCCAATCCTGCTCTTAGATACACTATTCTTTGCTGCCAGAGAGAACATTTTATAATGGGCATTTCAAATGCCTACAAGCTGCAAGAAGTCGATGACAAGGCCTATAGTGGCGGATTTTTTTCGTCCCGTTTGTTCCTCCATATGCATATGTAGACTTGCCCAAAGCCTGTGGACATAGAAATGTGAACACAGAGTAAAATGAAGGGATAAACTTCAGTAGACAGTCATGTTATTGTCGAGGTGATCGCGAAATTGAAGGAATGTACTTTGACGACTGACACGTACATCATGTCACCGTCTGCGTGGCGTGGTAGGGCTGTGCAAAATCGCTGGCAGCACCTCGGTTGCGGCGTGCAGTTTCTCCAGCAAAAACAACCCATTTTTAATCCCAAGCTTGCATTGAGTTTCGTTTTTGAGCACACCCACCTTGGCTGGGTACACGATTAGCCCTGCGTACAGGTCTGTGTGTTCCCGGCGTTATACGGCGTGGAAGCCGTATAACGCCGGGAACACACAGACCTGTACGCATGGCTTAGGTACACGATGTGCTCAGCTGCGCTTCAATACTTATGCAAAGCCCACTTTTGGGAGTGGGTCAGAGACACGGAGGCCGTAAGCGATGTATAGGGTCTCGGCAACTGTCATCGGGATGTACTCACTTTTGGTTCGAAATGCGATTCAACTGATACAAATAATTGCACAATGCACAGAGAATAACAACATTCAAACAGATCTTGTGTGTCGAGAGGTGACTCCACTCGCTAGCAGTACATCAATGACAGCACTCGCCCGGCGCGGTGTCACGATGTCACTGATGCTACACCGTGCACTGTTCAGTCCAAGTGCGATGTTTCCAGGTTCAACAAGTGATCATGTCATGTTTGTAAAACGAACCAACGTAATGTCAAGAAAATGCCCTAAAAATCTTGAAAGTTGACGAAGATTTGCCAACGATCAAATGCACAGAAAATGCATTAGGCCTACTCTGTACCCCGGCTCTGTACCTGTTTCACTATCACCACAGCAATCTGACATCGTTTTAGTTTTACCATTGATCCAATAGTGTCTATGGTTTTATTTGTTTCACAGTCCGTGTCATCGATACTAAAATCAAACTTACAAGCAAATGCCCTGCTTAGTTTCACTATTTGACAGTAGATTGTGAGACGTGCATTTGTTTATGCGCGTGTGCTTCTCGATATCCATTGTGCTGAAGTTGGTGTGTAAGGTCACAGGCCGTTCACGTTCCAGCTGTACTTTGATGGTTGACGTATGCGTAGTTATATTGGTCATGTGCTTGGGTCCAATAATGGCGGTTGGTTCAAATCGCGCGGATGCCCTTACCAACATTGAACCTTGCCGTAAACAGCAAGAAGGTGGTTTTACATATCCTTGAAGCCGTCCATAGTCACAATTTAGGTCTCCTATTGATTTGACCAGGGATTTCAGTCATTGAAAAAATGAAAAAAAGTCAAAAGATACAAATAATGTCCCTTTAATGGATGGCGGCCACTATTTTGCATTTCAAACATGGGTAAATGTTAGGTGATTCATTTCTCAAGTGCCAAAATTTGCAAGGTGACCCCTGATTTTTATTCTATTTTTTTTTTGTAAGAGAAAAGCTGAAAGTTTCATTGAGGAAAGTTTGAGCAAAAGTTTAAGTCTTTCACTTTCGAGGCGCGTACTCCCTTAACAACTAAAGTTTTCGAGACTAGAATTCATTTGGCGAAGAACGTCATCGTATAGTGTACATAATGCACTGTGGAAGCGAGATTAATACTTGATATTGTAATATACTAATTGAAAAGAAAATGCACACGTTTTATAAAACAAAACTAATTATCAAACGTTAAAGTTACTCCCCATCAATGAATATTGGTCATTTTACACATCAATGGTAATAACTTGGAATCAATATTTGTAGGCCTGAACGGATAGCCGTCATTAGTTTGTCAAAGGAAGTTTAATCTCATAAAATATTCAAAAATATTATTGAAATTTTGAAAGCAATTTTTCAAATTATGATGGATCACTATAGATATAATGAAATAATCACGCATTTCTTGCAAATATATCGTCCAAATATTGTAATCTGAGTAGTCCTGCCGGCAATTTCCGGGAGTCTACTTTATCAGATATATTCCCGACATTAAAAATTAATTTTTCATCAACAGATTGACACATATTTTGGTGCCGTTCACAATTTTACCGGCTGTTAAATTTTTATCAACTTTGAAGTCACAAGAACACGACAGCGCCAATATGGACACCGCATATCGGATAAGTGACTGTGGCGCGACGAAGAGTTAGATACCGTGTTTTAGCCGTTCGCGACTTTGTGAAAGTTGATTTGTGTTTTCATTGTTCGAAAACAAATGTTACAAGTGCCTTGCACTGTACGTGACAGAACACGTTTATGCCAAAATGACCCATTCGACCTTGTGTCGCATGGCGCCGCCGATTAAAAAATACGTATTTGTATTGTGCGGCTTGATTTAGTTGTGTTCACACGATGAAATCTAACCGGGATGTGTACATAAGCACATCATATCAAAAACACTTAGAAAAATAATATATCGAATGGTACATTTGTTCATTGGAAATGGGGTATGAATAATATGCAATTCAAGATTCGAGGTACATGAATATTGCATATTGATAAAGTATCACTAGCATAAATTTAAAACCGTAATCGAAACAATTCTCATTATTGAAATGCGCATCTAGCGCTCGCTGAGAGCAGAATTACGAAGTCACCATAGAAAATTGAGAACGGGGATGGCGCGATTCCTCAAAGAATTGCTGCTAAAGCGAAGAACGAGCCACATACTCTTGCCAGCTGAACCTATCTCGGCCGCCTCTGCGCTACTGGAAAAAGAAAAGGATTGGAACGTCCATGAATCGGCAGACGACACTACACTGGCCGATACGTTTGTAATCCCGCCTGCTTCGGGGACTCGTCAAGGCAACCGACAAAGAAGAACAAAAGAAGACAGTGGTGTGACCTCGTCAGCAGCCCACATCGTCCACGATTAGCTCTTATAAATCACCCAACCGTGTAAAGAGACACAAACTATGCACAACAAAATTTGAAAAAAACGAACACGGGTAGTCGTAAAGAAGCAATAAAAACAATGCGTCAGAGGCTGTTATTTACTTTCACACATGACCGCGCAGAGCTTCCAATTCGGCCCACGCCAGTAAATCAATTTGTCAAATATAAATCAATTTACAAGGCGGTGCTGTTGACCTTCGCGTACAGGAACCAAGGCAAATCTATCTCTCGTCTTTTGTTTTCCCGCCAGGCTGCATAATTTCCTCGATGCCCATTCTCTCTCTTCTGTTAGGATGCACAATTTTTTCAAAGAGAACTCTCAGCCTACTGTGTTCGTTGTGTCCCCACATACATTAAGAGATCCCGCCTCTTAAGTTTCCAAATAAAAGTACAACTGACATTTTCCCCCACCGATGCATTGCATTTTCATTGAATAGAAGAACCAGGCAAAGTTTCGGCAGGTATTGTCTGTATAATTAAGAAGGATGGGGACCTGTATTCACGAGGTCTACAAGACTGGCGGTACGATCAACGCCATAAGTATCCATCGAGTCAAGCTCCATGAAGTTGTTGACACCTTCATATAAGTACGTAAAAACTGTATATGAGACCACATTTCACAATTTTAACGAGTGAATTTGAGAGCCCTGCAGACATTGAAGGACACGGTGTTCTTTCTGTCAAAGCGAGACTTCGCGAAATCTTACCATATTTTTTAATACAGCTAGCTATGTTTGTGGCGTTTTCCAAATCTTATTATTACGTGAACGGGTAAGTGACTCTAACACCTGTTTAAGGTGGAATGCTCCTTGGGGGCGGATATTAGGATTTCAGATTTTTACAAATCTTTTCTGATTTACCACTTGTTTGGATTCATTTGGAAGCTCTTGGAGTGAGACCGATTTCTACCGTCTTAGTTTTTTGAAAATCGAAAATTTCATTTCTTCCGGTAGAGTTAACATAGTGTTAGCGGCCATTTTGAATTTCAAATATCGGGAAATGTTTGGTTAGTTGTTTCTCTCTTACCAAATGTATGACGGTGACCCCTGAATTGCATTCTTTATTTAGTAAAAGAATGGCCAAAAGTTTCAGTTTTTAAGCAAAAGTTTTAAGTCTTTCACTTTCGAGACGCATGCTACCTTAACAATGCCGGCACCGTTGCCTAGCGATACGCGTCTTAAACTCATTTAGAAAGCGGGCAGCGCCGCGCCAATGAAAACGTTCAGGCAATACGTGAAAAGTGCGAACGGAACCGGGCCTTTCGTTTCACCGTCGCTGCGAAAAAAAAACGCTCTTTTATCACCGCGAGAGCAAGGCCACGTGCGGGCGTTTTTGGTGTCATTGCCAACAGCGTGAGTTTCATTCTGACGACAGGATATGATGATGATTGATTACCATCGGCTCAGGTCATTATAGCTATGATGGGTTAATAAACGTGAGTGCGGAAGTGCCTTGGGCAACTGTAACTGAACCAATATGAACACGTACCACTATGTCACTTCAGATAGTCAGGTTCAACATATTATGGTCCTATATATTATGTTTAAAATGAGGAAAAACTTACCCTCGTGGCGTATAATTAAGTGCGGGTCAAACACGATACAGAATGGAAATATTTCGAAGAAGTCGTCGCTCTTGATATGCCAATTTTCGCGAATCCTGAGCGTCGATCCCAGATCGCCTCGGAACTCCTTGTTGTCGAAGTAGAGTCTGAAGACGGCGCAGAAAGTACTGTCCGCCTTGATGTCCTCGGACACCACCTCGACTTCGACGTCCAAGTTGTAAAAGACCTTCCCGACTTGCTTCAGCTGCCCGATCGAGTAGTGCAAGAAGCCCTTCCTCTTGCTGCGATAGAGCAGCGTCAGGCCGTGGCGCGTCTCCTCGGTGGCGAAGAAACTCGGGGGTCTGATCTTGGGGTAGCTGAATCGCAGATACTCGTGTAGGTTGTCCAGCCCGTTGAGGAAGTCCCTCATGTGTCGCCCGAGAACGCGCAGGAGTCGGTCGTACCCGTACTTGCCGACGAAACCGACGAACTCCACGCCGAAGGAGTTCATCAAATCTTGCTTCTCGAGGCAGGTGACCTCGCTGGCCGCAGTGGCGATCCGCGGGATGTGCTTCTCGCTGTAGATTTGGTGTGTGGAGAACGTGAAATTTTGTATGCCGGCCTTCTCGCGTATTAGCATCCATCTTTCATCTCCGAATCTATTCCTCAGATATTCGCAGATACTTTCAAGCAATAAACCATACATCTTTATCGAGCTTCAGCTAGTTTTACGCATATGTAGGGTCTACAAGCAAGATAAACGACCAAACGTTAAATCCACTGCGTCGCTCCACTGGGCATGCAGACTTCACCACCCAAAGTACATTGGCTGTTCTCTCTTGCCCGCGAAAATCCGGTGCGTCATTTCCCATAAAAGTTTTCCCAGCAGTGGTGAAACGAAGTCCCGAGGTCTGCAAAGGATGGATACGTCAAAAAGTCAATGTTCCAGCGCGATTTAACCATCTCCCGTGTCATAGCCCTTCCTCACCGGTGCCATTCGCTTGAGTGCTTAAATCAGAGCGCGAGCGATGTCATCGGCCGCTCAGAGATCTTCTGACCCTCTAAGTCAGCGAAGATTCTACCAAATTAGTATTCGTGTGAGGTGGCGTACTTGTTCCGGGCAGCTCTCTATTGTCCGAGACTGGGGACAGACATGCACTTTCTGGGTTGCTGCACGGTGTAAAAATATACGGAGAACAATGAATACCTTGATCTGTACAGTGCAATCAATAAATGTAATAATATGTGGCAATCATTAGGCGCTATTACTATAATTGTGTAACTATACGTATATACGACCCTGAAACTCATACCGCGCTGTGAGCAGCCCTAGAAACCGCCAAAAACTCGTCCCTGCTTGGAACAATTTTTCTGTCATACCCTTACTTTTCTCTATTCAAATAAGACTAAAACTGAAATAGCGAACATATACTTTCTCCCTTGTTTGATAATTTTAGCTGTTAACTAGTGATATTTAAGCTTGTTTAAAGGGACAAAGTCGCCCATTTTTCATGAATTTTTGATACGAGACACTACTTATATTGTTTGACATGTTGAAAGATACTGAATGAATGGATGACCATGCATATATTCGACCCCATATTTAGACAAATTAAATGAAACCAGCGCGAAAATGAATTTATGGACATGACCATTAATTCATGGTTTCATGGCGATGGTTTCATGTATCATGTCTAAAACTGGGGTCGAATATATGCATGGTCACCCATTCATTCAGTATCTTTCAACATGTCAAACAATATAAGTAGTATTTCGTATCAAACAAAATTCATGAAAAATGGGCGACTTTATCCCTTTAAATCCCTGAAAAAATTCCCCAGCAGCTTTTTTTGAGCGCCAAAGTCAATTTTTGTCGCCACTATAAAATATTCCCGAGTCTTTTTTTTTTCAAATTTTTGCCAAAATTTTGATAAAAAATATAGCTAATGAATCGTGATGTCCACTTGGTCCAAAATTTTTAAAAATTACAGAAAAACTCATAAGAATTTGTGAAATGTTGCACTAAAATTTGGGAGGGAAAAAATTACAGCACTCAGAGGGTTAATGATAACTTTATGGCTTCTCTATCTCCGGCCACTTCTCCATCATTGCTGATAATCATAATTTTTAGAGATATGCTGCTATTCGAACATGTACGGCACTGGAAGCACACTTCTCTCAGTTATTGTGACTTACAGACTCGTGCAGCGGACTGGTTTGACGATTATACTCAAAGCTATTCCATTGACAAATATCTCTCTGTGGAGTACCTCTCTCCATTAAACACGATTTTGGATAATTGGATGGTGAAGTAATGCAGATTTAATCTACAAATGTAATCTCATCTGCTTTTCTTTTTACATTATACACTTGTTTTTTATGACTAATTTGCAAGATTGTAATATTCAGCTATATGGCACCTAACGCTTTTGAGAAATTTGAAAGATATGAAAATCCAATTATCCCGAAATAGTTCCAATCGTGTTATTAATGAAGTTGCTCCCAGCATGTTGATTCCTCGATATTTAGCCCGCATATTCAGTCAAAATTTGCACACTGTAAAACCCCCTGTATTTCTGTTCATTCCCCCAAAAATAATAGAATCACATATCTACTACCTTTCTGGTAAATTGAAAGATTGTGTGTGATTGGATGGCTGTGCACTGCAGAAAGAATATGTCGGACAGAGAGACAGACAAACAGACAGACAAAACATAAATAGAACATTTAAACCCGATCATGCAAACCAAAATCATCTGGCTATTTCTATGCCAAGAACCACTTCCCCTTCAAAAAATCGTTCTTTTCATCGGCTTTCTGCAAATACATAGAAAATAGCAACTCCAAACTGGAAATTGGGGTTCGTACCAACGGGAACGAAACCAGAACAGGATAGCGTGCAGGCCGCGTTTCCAAAGTGCGATTTTGTCTTTCCAATACCGATTTAGGCGCGAAGGCTGTCTAACATTTTAGGATGTAAATAAATGTATGTAGGTCGATTTGTTGACATGGTATGATACTATGGTGTATACTTTATATAAATTCATATGTGCATTGTTGGAAAGCAATGTTCAAAATAGGTGGCACAGTACAGAGTTCACTGTCTTGTAAACGACGACGAACGGTTCCATCAGTGTAATTCTGCTATGCTACCGATAACTTTTCAAAATGTCATTGTCAATAGAATCTCCTATCTTTACCGTTTTACCTTATGCGGAACACAACTACCCACTAAAGTAACCTACATGGTATTTCAATATCTGTCCCGTTTGTTAATTCACTTGCCGTATTTTAAATAAGGTTGCAAGATGCAATGCGCGTTATAGGCTGCGAGTCTATACAGACTAGCCGCGCGGTTTCAGATTTCCTCTACAACTGCGTGGGACGCGTCCCTACGTCTCGGACTCGGCGGCCGACACAGGCGTGATGTTTACTGGGTAGTTTGTATAAGTGAAATTTATGCAACGTTCCGACGTTCTCTTCCGTAGCCACGGAAGAGAACGTCGGAACGTAGCATAAACTACACTTATACAAACTACCCAGTAAACATCACGCCTGTGGTGGCCGAGTATTGCAGTTCAACGAGGAATCTTCGCGTGTGCGTGTGTGGGTGTTCGACGCATATTTTCCGTGTCCCTCATCACTTCCTCCTCCATTGTTCATCACAGTTGTCAGGGAAATCGAGGCGAAGCCATTCGGCGCAAGGGCGGTGCGCGTCGAACACGCCGCGGGTACATATAGATTCGGCGCTCAATATGACGGCAAGTGTTTATACGCATCGGATGTCAGCGCTCTCAACTGGATTAGTAGGTTACCCATATGTTTGAAGTCTCATTTCACATGTAAGTAAAACAGAAGGAAGCAATTAATGAAAGTATTCACAACGCGAAGTATGCTGCTAATCAATTTAACATGTTATGTTTTGCCTTATTGCACGTAGCCTATACGATATTTTGGGTACCTTATGAAGTCGCCAGGTTGGAAAAGTTCAATAAAAATTTATGGGCGTCCTTCAGCATGCCCTTTGGACAACTTTTTTCTTCCCCGCTTATATTTGTCCTATACTAATTTGTCGTCCCAATAAACATTGCTACAAATTAGATCAGACAACAACAACAACAGCAACAACATCAATAACAACACAACAACAACAACAACAACAACAACAGCAATAATAATAATGATAAATAACGTCTTCAATGAATAAAAGTCAACCTGTAGTTGTATATACATTTTGACGGGAATGTTTCGACAAAAGCATTAAAAGTGTCGTATGTCTATCACATCTTTAACCTGTTCGCCCCCAATCCCCTGTAAACAGGTCCACATTCACCATTGATGACAATTGATTTGGGTCAAGCCATGGTGGTGAAAGGGTTAAACATCCATTTTCATTCAACTTTGTGTCAGTATCTGAGTATCTAGGTTCCTGCTTAACGCTGTCAGCCCGATTGCACTCAATTACTACATGTAAAACTGTTGAACTCGCCAGTTGCAGTTGGCCGTGAAAACGAAGGCGATACAATCAAAACAGCGCCGCAACATAATTATTGGTTTCACACACATACGATGCATTCCGAGCTAGGAGAGCACATGTGCACACCAATCGTTAACAGTACCAAACTCAACTCTATTCGAAGAGAGCGCTTTTGTCGATTTTAAAATCAATTTGTTAGTTTTCTGGGTTAAGTACCACCAAACGAACGCTTTCATCTCTTTTGATTTCTCTCCATCGGCGTCTCGCGCCCAGGGGCGTGTTTAAGAATTTCTCCCCGTCTTGAGTTATTTTCTTCGGTCTGTCGCTCAAGCGATTCGACACGTCAGTGCCAGTCTATGTGACTTTATACTGAGCTTAATTTGCGCCATAGATCTTATCATAAGATGCAAAGATAAGATTAACCTCTTTCCTAATTATATTCGAATCCCAATTAATGTCAGAACAAGTTGTAATTCACTCTCTTTTGTACACTTTTTTCCACGACACATGGTCAGTTTTTTCCCCCCTCTTATATGAAAATGGAATTATACTATAGAAGAGATTTGGTGAAACTAGATGAAATCCCTCTGCATTTTCTAACACCCTCCCATGTTTTCTTGAATAGCCTAAAGGCTATTTTTTCTAATAGCCAAGACTGGATGTCCAACTGGTATGTGAAAAGAGTTCGACTGTACTTTCCAGTCGGCCGACCGCACAAAATCGTTTTAGCTGTTTGTCTGACTTCGATAATAGCACAATCGCATCAGGCAACGCGATTTCAGTAGCACGGTCTTCAGATAATTGGATACGTTTAGCTAACTTATCCTTCAACAGCCTAACTAGTTTAACCACTCCTAATATTGTAGACAATTTAGAAAATAAATCAGTGCATCGTTCCATCCTTCGCTACACCCGTCTTCCACTGCGATGATTAATTTGCTGCGGACGGCCACTTGTAACCTCAGACAAAGTAACAGAGTAGTTGTCTGGGTTGTAACTGATGAGCCATTATTAGGACGGCCTCTCGTAAATTTCTCCCTAGAGTCGACGGAAGACGTTGCGTTGATGTACGGGTCATGGTACGGCGGATCGCCACAATGATACCAGAAGCTGCGAGTCGATTCATATCGCTAAGCAACGGTTGCCAGGTCGAGTGCGCAATATCAGCGTCAAAATGTTTTGATTTATTTGTATGCGAATATCACCATGGTTGTACGAATGTCGACCCCGTGCAACGTCACGGGTATGCAAATGAGTTTTGCGAGATTTAAAACGATTTGAGCCACTTCATGTTTGGTCTAAAATATCGAAAACCTATAGATTTTCTATACGAGATACTTTGCCGTGTCCTCTGTCACGGATTTTGAACTGTTGAATCATAAACACCTGTTTTGAAATAGCAAGCGTCTACTTCGTAATTTCGTGCAAATTTAAACGGATTTTTGAGTAAAATCTTATGAACCACACAAACTTTGCAAAATACCGTGGTTTTCAGGGCAGAATCTTAAATTGCAGAAAAAATCGCGTAAAGTTATGACTCTTTTCACAGGTTTTTAAATTTCAACCCAAATGTACTGGAACAATAGCAAGCTGTGCAGCAGCACAGATTTTCACGTGCGCGCCTATGGAACGTTGCCAGCACTGATACCCGCATGTGCTTTAGTCGACGTATAATATGTGCTATACACTAACCACGCCACCTAAAATTAAGGATCTTCGGGGATAAAGTCAGCCACATACCAACATTTCAACGTGCCACAGAAGTGAAATATTGGAACAAGCGAAAAAATGTCGACATAAGATTAACTAGCTTTATTTCTTGAGCACATCAATGTGTAAAAAACATTTCATGTCTGGCGAAGTTGTACCGACCATTGATACGGCGAGTGAATGACACGATCGCTGACATGAGAGAATTGCGGCCGCCTTTGAATGAAACGGTCGGGTATGTCGGAGTACCACCTTAGCAAAGCCAGCGCTGCAAAGCGACATATATTTTTCCCACGGGAGTCGTGCGAGCAGCTGAAATATACCCATTAGGGGTCGTGATGTTTTCGACAAACGGCCGAGCTGTATCGGTGTACAATTTCTGGCTATCTCTCTGAAAACAAAAGGTTTTACAGAAGCTTTGGGTGGTGAGGGTGCGACTTCGCTTTATTCACCGGGTTGTTGTAACACTACTCGGTATGTGGAACAAGCTTGCCGAGACAATTGCCTGTACGCTTCCCGAAGCCTTTGAAACCAAACTTACTGTATTTTTGTTCACTGTAGTCGATGCACATCTAATTTTTTTCAGTTATCTACAGTCATCATTGTGGAGATTTGTCCAAAATGTATAAAAGGTCGCATACTTTGTTAAATCGCCTACTTGTAACCTGAAAAGTTTCAAATGAACACGTCGGCAATGTCTGACTTCGTCCTTCATGATTTTCACAGGTTTGTGTTAATGGTAGAGACCTCACTAGCTCAAGGTAATTGTTTCACACAGCTTGTGCTCTTGAAGGTAGTATGCGCCTCGAAAGTGAAAGAATCGAACATTTGTTCAAATTTTTCGAACTTTCAACCATTCTCTTACAAAATCACGAATAAAAGTCAAGGGGTCACCGTGCAAAGTTTAGTACTGGAGAAACAACTCTATGAAGAGGAATACAATTTTTCGATTTTCGAAAAACTGAGACTGTGAATTTTTTCTTACTTGGACAGTTTTGAATTGAGCCCCCACAAGTTTCAGGTCAGACAGACACTCATTATCATCAGAAATCATGTCAAATGTTGTATTTGAAACCTGAATGACTTGTATTTGTGACGTTTCATTATCATGTTACCTTGACAACCCGCTGTTCTATTTTCGTTCACAACACTGTCAGCGGGAAACCTATCATTTGTTTTGCTTCGCTGTGTGTTTTCTAATAAGGGACGAATATTAGGACTGTCAAACTTTACAATACACTTCAAGCTTACCCATTTGGGGCTGATTTTGACTCTTATGGAGTAAATGAAGTTTTCATCGGCTCGGTTTTGTGAAAATCGGGAATTTTATTATCCCCACAAAGAGATAACACTGCGATGGCCGCCATTTTGAATTTCAAGTATCGGAAAATATTGGGTATTTTGTTTCTCTAGTACCGATTGAAAATATGCACTGAGACGCCCGATTTTTATTCTTGATTTTGGAAGAGCATTATTGAAAACTGTCTGAGGAAGGTTTGAGCAAAAGTTTAAGTCTGTCGCTTTCGAGGTGCATACTACCGTAATAGGCATGGCAACATCGTTTATTCTCCATTGATTGGACATCATAAACTCACAAAATGCATAAATGTGCCGTCAATGTTGAGGCCAAAAAAATAAATTGTACAGTTCCGATAACATAGTTTTCAAAAATAGGGTAGGTAGGTCGGCAGGAATTTTTTTCCAAAATATCTTTATTTTTTAATATGCATTTTTCAGGGGTTAAGGGCGGTCAAACACACAGGCTGGCCACAACATTTCCAGAAAAATGTATCATTCATATAAAACGGAAAAAAACCCATAAAAGACATCCTCGTTCGAGCAAAAATGACATGCTAAGTAACGAACACGTGATTTTACGGGGTTTTCTTTCTTTTTTTTTTTTACACTTCCATGTTTACGTAGCTCTAAAAAGTTTAGGGTCGGCAGGTAAAAATAGGATAGGTCGGGTTATAGGAACAGCCAATTTTTTTTTGTTTGGCCTGATCATAAAAATCCGAACCTGAATTTCATATACCGAGTGCTTCACAATTGTTTTTCTTATTTCAATATTTGCTGGTCCATCGCAATTCTGGATGCACAGGGAAAACATGAAAAGTATCTAAGGCACACGTCAATATCCGAGGTGAATATGTAGTTTCATTTTGAAAGGGAAGCGTCCCCATGCATTTCTTTTTTTTAACATTTTCGTGCGCTCAGTTACTCTTTTCATCCTCCTCACCTTTGCTCTATTTTTTTTCGAGTTCACATCCCGTGCGTTTTGTTGATTGCACTTTATCCACTGGGGGGTCAATGGTAACTGCAATTGAAAAACAGTGCAGCCGTTGTTCAGCAGGCAGACTTCGAACGCATGCGCATTTTCACTCCAGCCTATTGATCAACACGAACCTACGTCACACCAAGATGTGCGTATCGTTCTCGTCCCTTCCAGGCATGGCATTG
This sequence comes from Ptychodera flava, assembly GCA_001465055.1. NCBI lineage: Eukaryota > Metazoa > Hemichordata > Enteropneusta > Ptychoderidae > Ptychodera > Ptychodera flava. The sequence continues at coordinate 58,777 of LD346628.1, forward strand.
TCATATACATGTAATTATGCACCTTTAAACTTCATAAATGATACACCCTTAATCATCTAGTGCAATTTTAAAGGAAGCCAGCGCGTCTCCGCCCATCAACAACATCCATCCTCGGGCAAGAGTGTAGCTTACTGAAATTAGCCACAAGCCCTAACTATACCGACAAAGAAGGTGTCATTTGGCCGTCATAATTAGTGAAGAAAAACCCGCACTTTGGCTTTCTAGGCGCTATTTATGCATAGAAGTGTGGCGAAGGGAGAACATGTTGCCTTGGACTGGGAAAATCTTATTCCTATAATAATAAAGCGGAGGGAATCACACGACACGCCTGACTTGGTTCAGGGATGAAGGTGCAGTTTTTACTGGGTCACAGTGCGGGGTATAATTACGTATCCCTCTCTCGTTACAGCCCATTTGCAACAGTTCCGTTGGTAACAATTAATGACGAATGTTTTCAATGAAATTGCATCAAAACGATGTAGGTTGCCTTTACCCCGACAAATCCAGGTATACATCAAAATGAAAGGCATCCCGACAGTGCAAAAGTGAGTACTATACTTCGTGGAAAATCTCTGCAGTTGAAGGTATAAAATGTAACTTTGTCTGGTGAAAACCTCTGTCCAAATTGTTTGGGATACAATAGCCTAAATCATCCGTTGTGTGCAGTTCTGCTCTGACTTAGATTCACACGATGTGTCATTTTCGCGTAAGGTAGAATCGGTCAGATACTCGCACTATCATTTTGACAATACTTTTTCGGTTTACCACTTGTGGGACTTCATCTTGAAGCTAATGGATTAAACAAAGTTTTCACCGGCTTATTTTCGTGAAAATAAAAAAAGAATATTTTCCTCATCGATTTAAAACAGGGATGGCGGCCATTTTGAATTTCAAGCATCAGTATATATTTGATAATTTGTTTCTTTGGGACCACATTTTGCATTGTGACCCCTGGTTTTTGTTCTCGATTTCGAAAGGGAATAGTTGAAGATTTCCAAGAGGAAAGTTTGGGCAATAGTTTAGGTCTTTCAGTTTCGAGGAGCAAACTACCTTCGTGCAGGAGTTAGGGTATTCTGAGAGTTTAGCTCAAGTCGTGTCGGTGTGCCTGCGTGTGTCGTCGACGGAAAATTTATACTTCTCTCGCCGAGCATCAATTTCAGATATCTGAATCACGCTTTCGTTTCAAATGTTGTTACCTCATTTATTCTAATAAAGGTAGAAAATCGTGACTGAAGACTCGAGTGTGCCACGATTCAACTGTCCTTCTCTTACATACGCGAGTAATTATGAAGTCACAATACAGGCATATGGTGACACAGCAGTTTCAGTTTGCTCGTATAGAAAACACTCTCCAAAAAGACAAACAAAAATCAACAACAAAAGACAGGAGCGAACAAGGGAAAAAGTGAAATTTAATTCCCATACTATACTTAAGTATGCATTAAGAGAAAACGAAAGTGAAACTATTTTTTTCTATTAATGTTAACTGAAATACATTTACGTAAGAATTCAAATCATATTTTAACTATTCGGTTGTAAGTTGCCAAAGACCGAAATATAGCTGTTAAATAAGCGAAACAGAGCAACGTGTGTTGGCTGCTCTTTAAATATTTGAGCCAGTCATCAAAGTTTGAACTTGTAAAAATGAAGTACGAAACTTTCCTGATCGACTGTTCTCTCGAAATTAGAGCACAACGCACTTGTTACAGTGAGATGTTGAACGCGATAAATGCACGGCGTAATCACGGAGACTGCTTCCAGGCAAGCCTATTGAATTAGTGAAAGTTTGGATTCCGTACGTCAGTCAGATTACATTGCCTGCAGATGAGTGTCCGCTCGTTATTTCATGTCTGTAGAAAAGCCATGACTGAATAATCGTGCATTTCCTGTACATCGCCTCGAAGGCGGCAAAAAGTGCTGGATTCTGTTTTGTTTTTTTGTTTCCAACCTGTAATACTCGTCCGCTTTGCACTGATTTGGAAATAACTAATGTACTGGCGCACATTAATAGATGCCATCGTCTGAATAAATTTCGACGGAACACTAATGGAAAATCTCATATCGATGTTTCATTTTGAATGTGTAAGCGACCTAGCCCCTGTAACTGTCAAGCACCATCGTAGCTGTTTGCACGTCCATTGTAATATCCGTTGTCTTTGCCTGTTTGTCCACCTGTCTGTCTTTCTGTCTGCAGTATCATGTACAGCTGGCGGTCTGTATGTCAGTCATGTCATGTACTGTCTTGTTATGTTATGTCACGTTATATCATTATATCATGTCATGTTATGATACCATAGAAATGATGTCTTGTCTTGTTATGTCAAATCAATCATATTATGTCATGTCATGTTTCATAGCAATGATATCATGTCATATCATGTCATGTCGTGTCATGTGTCATAGCAATGATGTCATATCATGTCATGCAATATCACATCATATCATATCATATAATATCATATTATGTCATGTCATGTCATATCATATCATATCATATCATGTCATGTCATATCATATCATATCATATCATATCATATCATATCAGTTCATATCACATCACATCACATCACATCACATGATGTGACGTATGTGATATGATATAATATCATATCACATCACATGATGTGATTATGTGATATGATATATATGTATGATATCATGTGATATGATATGATCATACATATCATATCACATGATATGATGCATATGATATTATATGATATGTATGTTCATATCATATCATATCATATCATATCATATACATCACATCATGTCATGCCATGTCATATCTTAGTGATCATGTCAAGATCATGTCCCTATCACATCACTTTATATCACATCACATCACATCACATCACATCACATCACATCACATCACATCACATCACATCACATCACATCACATCACATCACTTCACAATATATCATATTATACCATGTCATAATCATATCGCTCAAGTCACTCACTTACCTACAGACTAATTTATCTATCAGCCGAACCATATAAACAGAAACTTTGCTGAAGAGATTGAACAGAAAGCAAATTTTCCACGGATATCAAAATACAAGGAAATGAAGACTTTAGTTGAGTGAATTAGCTAGGCATAAAACATGAAACAATGATGCGACACGCAAAGGAACACGTCCCTTGAAAGTGTTGACTAATTTTTCACATATGCTTAGATGCATATTCAAGTCAGCAGTTTATCCAGGTATCATATCTACATCTAATATCCCCTGCCTCATAGAATCGTCCCTAACCCCTTAATTCCTCCAACAATTAGGGGTCTCCTCTTCTCTTCAATTGCAATCTTTTTTCCTCCGATTCTTTTGAACCATGCATTCAGCCACAGGTGTTCTGTAAGGATTTACCGCCTCAACTATAATCTTCCTCAAAACTGTTCCCTTTTGTCGTGATCAGCGACATGAAGACATACAATTTGTTTTCCAAAAGAATGATTTCCCTGATGTTTTTCGTTTTCTCGTACACGTTGCGTCTCGCGGTTGTTCAAGAGGCGACATTGACGAATGTAGACGGACAAAGTAATGTTCGGATCACAGCAAGCCGACAAAGCCATGCCGCCTCCCGCTGTCCTTGCCCAATCGATATTGCTGACAAATGTCCGACAACGCACGTAATCGCATGCATGTCGAAGAACCTATTCCTGGACTGTACGTATTTATTCTGTATCATCGACTATTTATATGAGCCTTTGGTATATCGTTCAGCGAACCGAGAGCGGCTTTTGCCATATTTATAACTTTGACTGGTAATGATGCACGTTTATAACTATGAACACGAACGGGTTGTCATTTCTTTAGCAATTATATTGAAAAGACCAATTAAACGTCACCAAGCATATTCGATCATTCACGCTAAAAATATGTCACATGATTTATCATGAGAAGATAGATAACCATATGCATATTCAATTTTGACGCTCTTTAATATAGCGGTGTTATTCTCAATCAGGTCAATCGGTTTAAATGGCAGGTCCGAAGACGGGTAGGTGCGATAGGCGCCACATCGATACATTTCCCGAAATAGTTTACATTAGACTAACGGTGAACTTCTGTTCCCTCAGTCTGCTATCTTCGATATCGTACAAAACTTTGCTAAAAGTGCACTACTAGTGTGTACGAAGATCAGGCACTCGTCGTGTTACAGAGCTCATTCACTTCGACGTCAACTTTGCTATTATTACGTAAATACCTATACTTGCTATCTACCCTTCGCCTAGTGACAAAAAAAGTCAAGAAATCATAAATAATACCATAAAATGATAATGGTATTGGTGTACAGCGGGTCTGGCCACACGATGTCCACATGTACACAGAATGACATGACGATTTTTCTTTGTATGCAAATAACCACTGTATTTCAGAGGTGTTGTCACGAATACAGAGGAAGCAGGCAGAAGGTAGAACACCCCCTGGCAGTACATAACATCCATTTATAAGAAATAAACGGTGTTGTCTTTGAAGACTTTAAGCCACTACTCTGTTTCTGTACTCCGACGTTTTCTCTCTAGCTCTTCCCCGAAGTGAGACGGTGAGTGGTAATACATGGTACAGAATCCGGGTATCGATCCCGGTGTCGTTCACACACACGGCAACTCGAACGCCTTGGAATGATGCACAATTTGTTAACGGCGTATAGATGTTATTATAAGATTAGTCCAGTAAATGAAAATCGTTTGCATATGTAAATTCTGCAAAAAAACGTGGCTTGTGCACGAAATTTATTTTCTTGTATATCATTCTTTTTTTCTTTTGAAGATATAAGTGACGTAATGACTGTGTCGCCCAGTGGTGAAACGGCCATTACATTATGTGGAATTTTCCCAGACTGAATGGAAGAAAATATTAGGTATCACATGTAGTTGTGGAACTGAATATCGAGGTATTCGACATTCAATTTCCTTGCCAAGACTCCCCGCAGCGAAAAGCTTTTATCTATGACATGAGTTCCTGGCATTTACAGAACTTACCACCCTTGCTCAAGATGGGTAACTCGTCACATTTACTTCCTGACGTACTATTATAAGAGTATTCCATGAGCGCTGCAGCAATCTCTTCCACACAAGTTGTGCTCTTTCTAACTTCCTTGGGGAATAGTTTTCTTCTGCAAAACATATCAGCGCCCTGGCTGGTGATCAATTGTAATAGCTTTCATACGAGTGTCAATTTTCTGTTTCCCATGATGCATAGTGGTCTCAGTGAACTAGCGATTCAATTGTATAAAATTCGGACTGAATTAGAAATTTACGCCAGGCCTCAAAAAATGTTACATCGGCGCTATCGGAAATATAAGCCGAAAAGCCGTGTTTTTAGTTCGTAAAAAGGTTAAAAGCAACGAAATCCTCTGCATATCTGCCGAGCTGATTATGTTTGGGCTAGATAAGAATGATATATCGTGTTTGGGAAATTTCTAACGTATTCCAATATTAATATGACGGCCTTTATACGTTTACGGTAACCTGCTACATTGTCATGGGAAAAATCACTTCCGTTCCGGTGAATTTCTACTTATTTCTGAGATTGCGATTGATTTCATTATGCAGATTACTTTTTTCCTCTAACTAACTTAGAAGTATTTAGCGTCTTACTAGAAGGGAACATATTTAAGTTCCGTGTTCTTCTAAGATTCAAATTTTCCATGAATGAAGAGCTAATCTGACAAGACATCAATCGACATCTTAATAGAATATGGCTCTCAGTTGTTTGAATCATCATGGAAAGAATCATATTTAGGAGTCAAATGTATGTATTTTAATGGTATCATACACATCTATTGAAATATATCTGAGCGAAATGTAAAACTATATCAGAATTTGGAACGATTTATAAAGGAATATGGAAAAGTATCAGACACCTAAATCCCTAAGTAAACTTCAAGAAAAGAAAAGCATTTAACTATTTTACTTTTGGCATGCAAACCTGTAGAGTACTGGGACACCTATGAGCCATGTTACCGTGGCACCGATTCTGTTATCGTGAAAAACCTTACACCATCATCCGGGCGACCGGGTTTAGCTTAGCCTCTTGTATCAACCACTATTGTGGAGTCATCGGTTTGATGTTTATAACGGTTCAGAGCAGGTTTTTATGATTCTTATTTGTCTGTCTGTCAGAATGACTGAGAACTCCTCGGTAAATATTGCCATAAGTTACTCCGCTGAAATACCGAGGCGGTAAAACATATGGTTACATTGGATTAAAATACTCATCCGTTAGGTTACCTTTATCAGTTTTCAAGGTCGTCCTTTTTATCTGACGATATTTTGTACAACGCTGATTGATGTGTGTAGCCATTACTGGTATATAACGTTACTTTGTTTCTCTGTAGTAGTACTCTATGTTGTGCCTACATGTATGCATGCATGTGAGTGAGTGAGTGAGTGAGTGAGCGAATGAGTGTGTGTGTGTGTGTGTGTGTGTGTATGTAGGTATGTATGTAGGTAGGTAGGTAGGTAGGTAGGTAGGTAGGTAGGTAGGTAGGTAGGTAGGTAGGTATGGCTGGCTGTCTGTCTGTCTGTCTGTATGTATGCATGCATGCATGCATGCATGTGTCTATGTGTATATCTCTGTATATATCTCTGTGTGTATCTCTGTATATATGTGGCATCCAATACTCAATTAATCGATACATTCAGCCGTTTATTGAACTGAATATTGAATATTGTGTGATTGCGGGATTCAAATTAAAGTGACCCATTTGTGTTTGGGCATATACATTTAGCTTAAGCTTATTTGTACATGTTTGATGTCTATTCTGGAAAGGAAAGGAAGCCAAGACACTTCTTGTGAATATGTTTCCACATTCTGCCAAGATTGATACTTGTTAGCCGTCATTCCCAGGGAAACAGTAGTTAAACCGTCGGAAAATTTCTGCCCTCCATGATCGGAGGGTCACTCTATTGTATTGTACTCGAAAGTGCTCTGTACAAATTGAGTAAATTCAACATTGCACTGAGGTCTTGCAACGACCCATTTGGGGATGACTGCCCTTGTGGGTTTTAATTAGGAAAGTAAGTCGGGACACTGATTTCAAGAGAACTGTACTAGTGCATTTGCCAGAAATAATAAACGACGATGCCATAATTGTTTTTACTGTTACAAAGGTACAATCGATCGCCGCGTTTTGGGGCCCTGGCCATCCGTGGCACTACCTTCTTCAAGAACTCGGAATGTCTTTATAATTAATACGATTTCTTGCCCTTTCAACTGGATCTTGAAAGAGAAAAACAAACCTTGTCACAACAGCATTAATTTGAAGAGAAAGTTACCACAATAAAAGAGACGAAATCATAGGATTTTGCAAAGATGATTTTAATGCCATAGACATTTAACGGCAATTCTAAATGTCACATGTTACAGTACCTTTTGTGAGGAAAATACTTTACATCTCCGTGCTGTTTGGATAATAGCCCCTACAATGGAGAGATTAGCATGCAAGTGACCGCATATCATCATCTGTTTATAGATCTCATCGAATTTCGATGATGTCACGCTTTGTCACATGTTTTGACTTTCGTCCTCAACATTAAATAGACAGTTTTGGCACATATCAATTTCAAGGGTGTCTTTTCAGCTCATTTCAGTATAAATATACTGTGTAATACCAGTATGTCTTTCGGTTTAATCAATATCCGATTTTGACGCATAATTGCCATCATAAAGTAAAGAAAGCTATGCATAATAAAGTTTATCTAGTTTCTCGGTAGACCACAGTTTACGTGGCAAATGCATTTCTGATAAATCAAGTTTTGCGCACTTCCAAGCAGAAATTTGTCGACCTTGTACTTTCTTCCGCCGTTCAAATATCTATCAAACCTTTGATTCCAGATTTCCGACATACATTTCCGGCCGGTATCGAAGCAAAAATCTACACATGTAAGCCGCCATAGTATCTTAAATAAAATCTGTGCGAAACTGAGCGTGTATTACTAAGGTCAAAAAAGATTGTTTCTGATCCTTGACATTCAGCAAAAGTGATGCGATGATGCGACATACTTTTTCCCCTTTATTATTTATTCTGGTTTGGCACAATTGATGCAATAGTTATTGTCTTTTATAACTGTCAGCAATTAATTCCATTTTTTAGCATTTTTGGACATGCAAATCAGAGATATCAAGGATAGCGGTACTTATGAGTTTGTGAACACCCCCCCCCTCTCCGAAAAAAAGACATGACGCGCAGGTCTTGAATGACGTGCGCTGACCAGAAACAAATCTCTTTCTTGGCGTATGAAGGGCATCACTGGGAACATCTCAGGTACAGCGTTTGACTCTTCGAAAACGTGTGTCATGTTCTGAGGACTCTAAGTCTGTATAATGTATGGTAAATGCTGAAATGGGACACTATCCGTCTGCTCTGTGGATATCGACTGTAAACATTTGCAATCATTCACTCATGTTTATTGGGCAACAACCTATCAATTGCACGGTGTCGTGTTTTGCAAACCTAAAAATATCCGATCCATCGACAGTACAGCTCAGATTCCAGCTCATATGCTAACAGAAAGATCATTAATTTCAAGCATTGTTAATGATTTCACCGCGCCAACTGATCGTCTGTCTTTTCCCGCCTTTCAATCTACCGTGCCAACTCATCGTCTGTCTTTTCCCGCCCTTCAATCTGCCAGAGTGAAGAAACACCGGTCAGTCAGACAAACAGCTTTGCCGTCTTAACTGACACCCATAAGCTTATTTGTATCTCGCAGCGAATCAAGAAAGAAACGTTGCTTTGGAGATCGGCCACTCTTGATCGGGTCGACCGACAAACCAGACGACATTAATAACGCATTATCCTGGCAACAATGTATGCTTTTCTCGAACCATAGGCACATTTATTGACTTTTGAAGTGATTTCCTGACGTATCATTGGATGAGCATTTCGGTCTACAATGAGCTACATCCGTCGGAAAAAAGCAATTATAACAACGTTGTAGACGACTATGGTTTCAATTTGCATATTCTGCAATGTATTAGGAACTACAATCGTCCCAATGCATATTTTTCGAATTAAAGACGTTATTCTGAATCGGTAAACTACGGTGGAGGGATTACATTATCACTTCACATTATAAAAGACAGAGACAACAAATGACATCATTCACAGTGACGTCACTTTTCTAAATACGTCATGCATCAGCTGTGCACTGCCACATTTCTGAGCGCTCCCACTTTCCACTATCGGTTGTAAATCTTTCCTTGAAGATAAAGTTGATCATTTTGATATGTCGAACTCTAATCCTATGATAATATTCATGGAAAGATGAAAATGGTAATACGTCAAATTTATGGATTTGTATCAGACCGAAAATGCCATTTTGTCAACTTTCTGTGACCTGTAAATTTGACAGAGACAAATTTTCAAGTGCCAGCTCACAAGAAATATCGTAATACATGGTAACCAAAACACAGTAAAAGAACAAATGAAAAGAACAAATTTTGTACCGGATGGCGTAATTCATTTAAGCGTTTAACAATATTCTATTCGTCGTTTTGCGCTCAGATCAAATGTTTCAGGGGAGTTCGTAAGACTTTACAACTTAAAGTTTCTGGAATCATTGAACAATGTATGAAATTGCAGTCACTTTAAGCTATAGGATTTCCATAGACACCCTTTAGAGTAACTAACAAATAAATTGTCACTAGAAATATTTCAAGGGAGGGGTCGTCCTATGTCGTGCAGATGTAAATCAAAATTCAGCATTTAATGTATGTTCATAGTTCACCAGTCTTGTAGTGTTTGAATCACCGTAGGACTTTGCCAAATAAACTTTGGTTGCATCCCTTCGTTTATATGATGCTGCTTTGGGCGCAGTCGGCAGTTTCGGTACAGCCGCTACTTTATAATTTTGGATATGCAAAAGGGACGGTGGGATATGCTGTTCGAAGCAACAAACCCGTTGTGTTGTCCCATACGCACAGCCACAGACGGGACGACAACCTCCCTTGATTAGCAACCTCCCTTGATTAGTAATTTGCACCATGGGTACAATTTATTACTGTATGGTTGTAATTTTTCCTTCATTGCTTTATCTTCTTTATTCATAGTTTTTCTATCTAAGCAGTCCGTCTTCTCGTTATATTTCTATATGAAAGAAATCCTGCATTTGTTATTATCTAACGTGTCATTAACGTCTGTAGGAGTTCCCATACGAAAATATATCAAAAATTTAATCGAATCAATTGACAAGAAGATGCAATTTATTATTCTACATAATTCATTAGCTGAGTTGTTTTCAAAGCAATTAATACAGTACATCCTCTGGGTAGCCCCATTGGGGCTTTGAGGCGCCGGTGTTGCTCTAATCTAAAATATTGTTTTCGAAGCAATACCTCAGCAGTTAAAAATGTTATCTCATCGCCAGTCGCTCGCTCAGTGAAAAGAATCTGATTAAATTATAGAATTTACATCAAAGAAGGTTATGCCTCCTCTTTTATGAACTGTCGTAAGATTTCTATTTTATTTAGTCAGATAGTGCCAGGGTCAAAGCATAAAGTTACCAAGGCCAGGAAGCAATTAAGATACAGATCAAAATAGAAGTTTTTGGATTCTGTTGCTCATTTTAGATGTAGGCAAAGTATAATCGCAAAGAGCATACATGTATGGGAGCGGTGATTATAGTCGCTAGTAAGACGTTCAAGTGATGTTTTTCGATTTAAAACATTATTGCACACTCATTCAGCGTAATAGAAATCACCAAATATATTGTAAGTGTTAAGAATTGTAAGCGACAAGAATTGTAAAGTAGCATTCTATCTTGGTTGTCTTCTCACTTGGAGTTAGTCGGTTGTAGGAATAATCGTAATGATAGTCTCTATCAGAGGTACAGCGTGAATTCCATATTTCAACGTTGGTTGACTATCACCGTGTGTTGTATTTCTTTATCATGATTATGTGAAAATAGTTCTCTTTAAGGCAGAACGCGCCTCGGGGACAGATATTCGGACTCTCAAACTTTTACAATTCTTTTCTGATATACCACTTATAGGGGTTCATTTTAAAGCTCTTGGTGTAGGAAAACTTTTCATCAGCTCATTTTTGCGAAATTCGAAAAGTTATTATTCTAGATCTTCATAGAATTAACACAGGGATGGCGGCCATTTTGAATTTTAAATATCGGTAAATCTTGGTTTTGTTTTAATTTCTCTAGTACCGAAATTTGCACTGTGATCCCCGAATTTTAGTCTTGTTTTTGAAAGAGAATGGTGTAATGATTCCTTAAGGAAAGTTTGAGCAAAAGTTGAAGTCTTTCACTTTCGAGGCGCATACTACCTTAGGGTAGAATGCGCCTCGGGGACATATATTTGGACATATTTTTATGCAGTGTTAAAATCACCTATATTGACGGGGTACCCGCAGCCGAGTCACTCAATTAAAACACAACATCACATTTCGGCGTATTAATTTAATGATTTATAGCTTAGTAGAGGTTTACGACTATATGGCATGTTATTGGAACATTTTCAATAATTGGCCACGGTCCTGTCCGCTAATTCATATCAACACGATAGAAAATGTTATGTAAAAAAAGAATGGAAGTTAATGCGAGCGTTCAGAGAGGGGAATGTAATTGTTTCACGGAAGAAAAATCTTGACAATTGTAAACGACAGACTCGAGTTGGTTTGCTAGTACATTTATCAAATGGCTGAGTAGTTTTCTAGTATTTTGGCCTGCAGGCCAAGCTTGTATCGAGCAGTCACGAAACATAATTCTTCACAGAGTCGGTACAAGTAAACTTTACAGTTTTCGAAATGAGAACACCATGACGCTATGTGTAGCCGGTGACATCGGTGGAGCGACTGGCTCGCAAATTAGACGTGTACGAGTTTCCGCAAATGTCGTAGAAAAATCCCACTGTTCCTCTTAATAATATTAAACAAACATGATAAAATGCCCTATTGTTGACCTTCACGGACGCGTATGGTAATGAATTTAGTTCATCTCGGGTAGCCATAACTACCGTCTCTTGCTTTTAAAAGGCGCGGGAAAAGGAAAAAATGGCTGACGACAAAAGATTCGAAATACAATGCCCATAAATTGCGATTAAGTGTTTCATTAAACTAAATGGAATGAGGTGACATATCCAAATACCGTTGGATTCTAGTTGAACGGATCTTATAACAATCTTACGATATCGTCCCCCGCCAGAAATACGAGAATTTGGCCAACACAAAAACAGCCATAGGGACACTGTGGTTCGTTGCGCTGTCTTTCTGTTCGTTGACTCCCATTTACTATAACGCGGAGTACGGTACAGAAAAGTACAATTTAAGCCCGGGAACGTAAACCATGTTTTTTACTTATCTTGCTTATTTTTTCTATTGAGATTTACAGTTAAATACAAAATGCAGACGAAAGCCTCAACTTTAGTGCCATATGGCGCCAATATGTTGCATGGCTTCCTCTTGACCAAGACCCTAGGTATAGGCAAATCACTTTCATGTAGAAACCACTCGCTCAGAGATCGGCTTACGCATGCACAAATAGTCATGGGTATCGTAAAAGACAGGGAGGACTGCGCTCGCCTGCATATTATTACTGATATACTCCCAGATTGTTCGACAGCACATATTGTTTTACTCTTACCCAATGGCAAAGCAGCACAAACAGACAGTTATTTTCGCTACTTACGATATTCAGGAAAGGACGGGGTCCCTTTTTCCAGGATTGTCATTGGTTACATTTTAACATGTGCATTGAAAAAACAGTGTCGCGGCAGCTGTGAAATCGGAAGTCAGCTTCGTGCGCGCCACAGTTTTCGCGCCTCTCACATTTTCAGCTGTTCTGAAATGAAATGAAGCGTGCATAGTTTTGGGCGATCCATTAGCTTGGCAAAGGTCAAATGCCATAGTTCACTTCGAGAGAAAACAACAAATTTGCTTTATGGCAAGCAAAAACAAACACACCTCAACCCCGTATTTATCTTGTTTTGTTCAGGCGAGCACGACACAATCCTTTTTGACTCGACAAGTCTAGCCTGATCAGCCGGTATATCTAAAGTTACCCCGTCACCGTGCGCTTTTGCCGTGAGCGTAAATCACGCGAAGTCTTCAGGTGTTAAAAGACAGTTGCTTGGACTGCTCAAAGCTTCCTTTGGTCTTGTGCAGAAAGTAGCAGCCAAGCAAATCTCAAGATTCGATAAAACGCAAGATGACCGTAAATTTAAGCTAAATTGTGAACGAATGACACTAAAATGATAAAAACAGGTGAATAGAAGGAAAAAGAAATAAAAATATAACCAAGTGAAATAAAATGGAACTCAGGATTTACTCGTTCGGGAACATTAAGCCGGGGTGAAAGGTCACATGCACAGTCGCGCCAGATTGAATTGTCTACACCTTGAAAGGGACTTTGGAAGACACGCCAAGGATAAACAATGTCTTTCCTCGGGCTTGAGATAAAAGTAATCACCACATCATTTACATTTGACCCTCTGGGGAGTCTCATCCGTGACTTGGCATGAGTGTTGAATGTGTCTTTCCGCCCCCCTGTCTGGATCGGATATGAGTTATTTCACGCAAACTCGGCACCGGCGCAACACCTGGTGAGATGAACGCTTGAAATGTCCATTAATCACGTGATCATAACCCTGTAAGCCATTAATCCTAAATGATTTCATATAGGAAACCATTCAGCGTTTCGCCTTTTTAGAGATTTTTTTGCGACTCGGCTATTGTTGAAATACATGCTTTGGAAGACTACGTGATGTGAGTCTTCAAGACACTTGCCACATATATAACAGAATGTATACCGCTAGGCAACCCACGTGAACATTGCGAGAAATTTTTCCTCGCATTTTGGCAGGTTATCTTTTCATTAGTCCGCGAAAAAAGAAACAGATTATAGAAATCCTCATACACAAGATATAGTTATGTATGTCGATAGGCAAAATGACACTGATTTAAAATTACATCGGTATTAGAATAATTCATTGGCTACTTTTCGCAACAGACAGATTGAAGTTATTCCCGAGTAAAGCCCAGAGTCAAGGCTGAGACAGTGGTATTCGGTAAAGTGAAAGACTTAAAAGTTTAGAGCTTAAACTTACCTCAATTAAACCTTCAACCATCCTCTTGCCAAATCAAGAATAGAAATCAGGAGTAATCAGTCAAACTTTGGTACCAGAGAGACAAATTACCTAGCATTTAATTCAACATTCAAAATGGCTGCCATCACTGTGTTGTGACTCTCTGGGAAAAATCAATTGCTGCCATCCCTGTGCTAACTCTATTGGAAAAATGCAATTTTCGATTTTCGAATTACTAAGACGGTAAACGTTTTTTTCTTACTTCTGGAGTTTTAAACTGAGCCCCCAAAAGTGGTAGATTAGGTACGAATTGTACCAATTTGAGAATCCGAATCTCTTTCCGCGGAGCATATCTACCTTAATAGAAAAGTGAAGCCACATATCAGCATAAGTTTATTTAGTATGGTAATCTTCAGGAGGGCGACCGATATTTTTAATTATTCAATTAATTTGTCAGGACTAATACGCACAGGATTTAGTATGTACTCATGTTGTTCCGTCAGCCAGCACGAAATAACACACATTCAGCTTTGGAATTCAAAAGTTTCACCGTGGCGCCATGAGATGCGACACCATAGTTCAGCTTTTGATGCCGTGTTATGTTCACTGGCTTCATCCAATGCATCATTTTCACTGGTCGATATGAATTTAACCGCTGGCAATCTTGGTACGATTATACGAGTGGTGCAATGCGCAGGCATGGGGGAATTTATTTTCAGATGACGCAGTTGACTGAACCGAAGGTATACGACAGGGTCCCTAGAGATCTGGTTGTTGTTGTGTGTATTGTTGTTTATGTTTATATTATCCGTGTTGTTGTTGTTTTTAGTGACCGATAAAATTCAACGATCATAACTGTTGTGTTGTTGTTGTTTCAAACCGAAACGATGTATGAAGTATATACTGAAACAGTTCATTAGTGTACGTTAGCAGAGAGTTGCATTGGGGCAAATAATGATAGTGTCCTTGTAGCGTTTCTTATGACAACTACATTACGTTTGAAACAACAACACAACAGTTATGATCGTTGAATATTATTTGTCAATAAGAACAACAACAACAACACGATTAATATAAACATAAACATAAACAACAATACAAACAACAACAACCAGATCTTTGGGGACCCTGTGGGTATACGACAGTTGGTGCGACTCTTAATGGAATATCTTAATGGAATATCTTAATAAACTTTTGATCATCTTACAGTGTCATTTCCCAATTATAGCCTTGCATAAACACCTGTACACGGCTAGTTCTATTACTTAGCCACTATTTTCACTGGACATTTTAAAATAAGGTCGACGCCACGCGAGTAGTAACGATAATGTGAAAAAAATAGCTAGTCATAGTGATCAACGTGATCATGTCTCAACTTTTTTTCGTCAGCGATGCACCGATTTCCGCTAGCTTTGAAAATGAGCGCCCACAAGTGGTGGATCAGAAAAGAATTGTAAAGAAATTGAGAGTCTAAATAGCTGTCTCCGATGTGAACAGCAAACTCTATCTGAGTGCGTAGCAGGCTGTAAAGTAATACAGATGGACACCTCGAGCATACAGGACACTACTTGCTGAGAATTTTCATTTGCAGATCAAATACGCAATATTTGGCAACCCGCTGGCCTTTGTTTACTCATATTTAACTTCCTGACGTCGGAAAAAGTTGGAGCTTAGATTGAAAAGGCAATTAGTAGTCAATTTCTTTGAGTGTCGTCTCGCATTTCTCCCGCCATCGCTAAAGTACGACCAATGAGCGCGCATTAACACTGAGGTAAACGGACGTACGTTTTTGACTTATGGCGCCAATTATTTGCTTATTGAATCTTTCGTCATCTTTTAAACGCCAGATTAATATCTGCTGATTTCTACAAACAGGTGAAAATTCAATTACAATAATATCGCCCAGTGGCGCTGTGATTTGAGTTCTACTCGCGGCGAGATCTCGCGAGACTGGGATGTTCAGTGTTGCAAATAGTGGTTGCCAGTCATCTGGTACGACTTGCGTTAATGTAAGTCAAACTTCAAATATTGTAATCAGTAAGTTTTTGTGCGATGTCAAAACTTTTAACAGATAAAGTTGGTCATGGCATAAACAAGAAATATCCTGCAAATTCATCAGCCACGCAAATTTCATGAGTGCTTTTGTAACACTGTGCACTGAAGAAATGAAACTGTTGAAATTTGTACACGCATGCGATGCGGTTACGTCAACGTGACGTCATATTTACTATCGTGCCAAAGACCTCTGCCTCATGCAATTTGTCTTCCGCAATCTTTTGAAAGCATTTTTTTTCGATTACCGATAAATTTAGATGACGGTCTAAAGGAAGAGATACTAGCAGATGCAATGCCGACGCGCCAGTATGTCAGTAATAAAAGATCAATCAATCAATTTGATTTTAACTTGTCATATGTAGGTCGCAAGATTTCCCCTTCTGAATCGCTCCATGCTGAGGTGAAATAGTGGCGCCACCATTCAGTGAAAGGGTTAACGTCGTCCATCGTATTTTTGACATCTATATTTATAGCAAAACCCAAGACAGACAAGCAAATTATGCAAATTTAACGAAGATGTGATACAATTGGACATCAAAGAATCATGATGTGTGACGTAAACCTTTATATACGCTTCGCTATGTGTTGAATATTGAACAGGCTCAGAAAACTTCGTACCTATTTAGGTCCGCAGGAGAAAGCGGGTCAGACACACTCAGACTTAATAAAATTATTCCTAGAGTCTATATAAAAGATGTTGAGAATTAAGGCCGGCTGTGATGGTTATATAACAATACGCTGTACCGTTCTGCTTCGTTCTTCCCCAGAGGTAGACAAACATGCAGACTACTTGCATGATGGTTCTAATATTTATTTTTAAGAATCAACATTTTATGAAAGAGCTTGATCCAAGCTCGAAAAAACTTTTTTCTCAGCGTATAATCATTCTGTATAAACATTCTGACGGTAGCACACGTCAGAGCAGCTTCATGGCGCAAAGGTGGCAAGCCGATTAAGCCAGTCCGTCTAATTCAATTGAGTATGTTTTCATTCATTTCCTTGATTGATTCGTTGTATAGACCCTGACTTTGATAGCACGTTAACTCACTGCCATTGCTACTGTACTTAACCCATCGAGGCAATGACCTCCAACCATCCTGGGTCACGAAGCATCGGTGATTTCCCCGGGCTTGGGTTGAAGAATAAACTCAAACAAAGGACTGAAGGCTTCTGTCAGTAATTAATGCGAACGTGAAAAGCAAGCCCCTACTTTCATGTCAAAGTATGGACTTCAAGAACCATCTTGCTCGGGGCATTCATCTGATAATGAGAGCGCTGTTTCAGGGTCAAGGCTGTCGCTTGCAGGGATCCAGTGCCCACCTATCTCAATGGAATCTTTCTTTCTCTATCAGTATGATCAACGTTTTAATTCCAACGTGCCTGGTGCGCTAAGACGGCATAAGCTGAGATTTCAAAAGTAACGCCAATGTTAATCCTGGTTGTTAAGCCATGAAGAATAATTAAATTGTGCCTCACAAAATTTCTTTTGTCATATGAAAATCTTCTTTTTCAATAATTGCGGCAAATATATACTTCGGCATCGCAATTATTTTAGCGCTGTCAGTGATGGTTGGCGGCATGTAGAAACGCTCAGAATTTGTTCTGTCAACACTGACTGCATATGTAATGCCTTTATTATTGTGGACAGTTTGTAAAACCTAGCCTCGAAGTCGTCAGTAACAATTTCACCAGTGGGAGATTTTGCTGGCCTGTAGAAAAAAGTTAGAAAAAAGTAATTCACTTGCAGCCTCGGTGGCTTTGCTAAAATCTGAAGAAAAAACTACTTACTTCTTTTTCTGATCTTTATTGAAAATTTTCATTTTAAGTTACATTCTAAAATTAAACACCGATTTTGACCAAGAAAGAGCTGATGGGTTAAAGTTCAACGGCACAATGCCAAGTTAGAGAAATCTGGAAACATAAATTTGGAGAGACAGTTTCGTCTACAGTTTCGGTGTAAACATTTTGAAGTGGTTGGCACGATGTAGAGTTTGGCCTTTAATTTTGCAAGTACTAAAGCGTGTCTACTGGTGATATTGCATTATGTTGTACTGTATAGATGTAATTGTTTTTCCTGATACGAAAGATGCATGTTGGTGGCGCTCTCGGCGGTCAGGTTCTAATGATCACATCGTCTACATCTTATTTACCTTGCCTGTGTTTACGTCACCGTGTTTGGCAAAGCATAAAGCCCCTTACATCAAATGTAAGCAAGATTAATTTGGGTCGCCTATCACATGGCTCCACAAGTTACAGAAAGTAATGTAACAAATCCTAACATTTGCAGCATCTTATTCGGCCGATTTTAGGCCCCGATGACGTATGGTCCCTGGTTTATGCCCACATCAAGAAATAATTAAAATGGAAGGCGCGATGATCCTTCTATTTAAATAAAACCATAAATACAGTAAAACCTTCTTATTTCCATCCCTTATTTTTTTTCGTTCGCTCGCAGAGAAATTCATCAATATTTCTGTGACATTTTGATTCGGCTGTATAAGCTTCTTTGGATTGCCCAACAGCAATTCTTTCTCGATCGTAATCACTGCACACACAGATTTCACTGAAA
>LD346628.1:89499-139805 GCA_001465055.1 Ptychodera flava
CCCTCAAGGCCCTGCGTCATTCGACCAAGCATTGTTATTGTAATTTCCTGCATAAAATTAACAGCGAGGTCAACCGGTCAAACTCTCTCGGCATTTTCTCTCATGTAATGCTAAAGTGTTCAGCTCCAAACGCATGGAAGACGCTACTTACTCTCATTTAACGAGTCGTAAAATAGACAATCAGTCAGTCGATCAGTCTGTTGTGCGTTAACGCGTTTCTGAGATTAAATTTGAATCCAATAATTGGCCATTGTATTTGAGAACGATTGCTGACAGACAAATTATCCATACTAACTTTTGCTTTCCTGGAAATCATCGCAACTCGATCTGTTCCACTCCTCAGTATCGGGTCCTCGGAAACAAATTACCAGAAATATTTTTTTTTTATTTCATGTCCCTAGCTTCGAAGTTTGACACCGGGCAATTACGCTAAATCATCCATTCACATCTCGCCATGCTTCAGGAAACGAGAACTCAATCATCGCTGACACGAACGTTACAGCTGCAGCGCGTTTGCGTCCGATGTCGCCATGACAGCGGGAGTCAACAAAAACATGGCAAAATGTGGATTAAGCAAGCCAATTATTATAGAACTTTTTATCGTTAGGCTATCTTGTGAAAAGTTTGTTCGAAATCAATGGTTTGTAAGGCAAGATTGATAAAAAAGCTGTTTTATGGGTACTTATGAAATTGCCATTCCTCTTATATAGCGATAGAAAAATTCTCTACATTTTAAAATGTTACATTTTGTATTTTTCCAGGGAGTAAATAAGCTACTTAAAAACGTAATCGGGGACTCATTTAAATGAAAATCTGGAAAGATGTGCATTATCGATGCACCGGAAGATATGATGTAGATTGTAATCTAGATGGCAATTAACATTTCTTGGTAATAGTATACCTGTATGTGTGCCGGGGTTACATTTATTGAATTTCGTTTTCTCGATTTCTGCTGTCAATTTCAGAGACATACATACAGTGCATGGAGGACGGTTCGACAAACTACTACAATCAGCATACCCAATGCAGGCATCCCTCGCCGTGTATAGCACCGCTTCCTTTGTACATTAGGAGATACAGCCAGGATGATGACGCGTTGCGCAACGACATATGTGTGCGTTCACAACTCCGACCCAACACTTGGTCGACGGAAAGTCTGAAATAATGGGTTAAATGCTATAGAATTTTTCACAAACGCATCCGGTAGCGGCATGATCAAACGACTAATCCTGTTGGTGTTACAAAGTAAAAATAGCGCGCATTTACAGGGATCTGCTGTGAAACGCGGTCTGCAGCGCAATGACGCATTAGTACGCCAGACGCCACTGTTATTAACCGGCCAAAGGGTACGCTTTACGGTACACCGTTCATCTTCTAGCGTTATGTGTTGTGTGTAATTTTCCAATGCTTCATTTCCAATGCAGCTTTCGACCGTTTTAACGGAATTGGATTATGTTATATTGATTTGAAAAAACTATAGATATTACTTTCTAGATTTATGTGTTTTTGCCCTGCTTTTTAGCTAAGCCTGCCGTCTATTAAAACAGATCTCTTACTCTTTGCTTTCCTGAAATACTAGAGCTGCATGTTACGAACAGTTCTGAGCCAGTCTCGACGCGTCTTATATTGTACTGAAATAAACAAAGAATCCCTTATTTGCCCCTTATTTGCCATGTCATGAACGCTGGGCCCAGGAGTCACGACAACGTGGAAAAAACAAGCTGACAATAACATGCGATATTTCATCCTAAAAAATAAGATACATCCTACATGTGTTGAAAAATTTAAAACGTGGCTTTGAATGTTTGAGAACAACCTAGTAAATCAACTATGTCGATAAATCGTGTATTTTAGGCAGCTTTTCCTTCCACGAACTTTAATAATCACAGTCTTTGGTCATCATTTGCAGACATTCATCATTGCAGTTGAAATAATTTATGTCTGACGCTCCTTGTAATGGTGCTGTGCCTTGCAACTAGTAAGTCAACATTCATTATCAGCTCAACTACCCTTCTCGAAAAGAAGTTACTGTTCAATGCTTGCAAGATGATATGTAAGCTTTAATCTTATATCAGCTTGGCGCTCAAACTGTTTCTGACAAAAGTGCCATTCGATTTGAAATGTCGTCAGATTCATTCCTGCCACAAGCGTAAATATCACCGTGTATTTCTGAAATTTGAATATTTTTGTCAATATACTTTTACAATGGTTGTTTGCATCATGATATTTATCGGTTGAGCATTTCTGGAAGAATAGTTTGATGATAGCCGCTTTGATATGATTAAGTTGCAGCAACACTAGAAAAACCACGCGAAATTATAAGGCATCTTGCATGAAACACTGTTGTAAGCAGAAACACTACTTTTAGAAGAGTTGAGCGTGGATGTCATTATGTGTACTCATGTATCGTCTGCTGTGTTTCATATTTGAAACTCCCCCCCTTCCTAGACTACAGAAAATTATTTACACTCTAAAGACAACGTGACTGCCGCGTTTAATTTCCGTCCAAGGCTTCGTTGTTCCATAAACACATTGACATTCTGCCGCTCAAAGAGGAAAATAGGATCGAAAAACTCAGTGCTTGCATTAATGGCCAGTCGTAATAAAATAATACTGATTATAAATATTTAAATTATATCAATTACATCTTATCTGCTACAGCTGTCAGCTATGTGATCGATTATCGTCTCTCGGATAAAGAGATTTTGCTGTTAAGAGATTTGAGCCATAGCACTCAGAATGCATGCCCTTGGACATACATACATACATACATACATACATACATACATACATACATACATACATACATACATACATACATACATACATACATACATACTGTGTATATTTGATAGGATTTGTTAACATATTAGGAAAATGTCAAGCCTCATAGCAAATGGGCTCATTTCTAGCATAGACAGAAGAGTCTATGTTTCTAGCAAGCACAGCATCTTTACAACTAACTTCGCCAACGCGAAAACGTACTAATGGATAATAATGATATGTTTCAGGGGCACAAAGCTTGAGGCTTATTGGGTCATTAATCCAAATCCAAAGTGTTTTTCACTTCGAAAGCGTAGAGATCCTCGAGTACACGGAGATTTGCTCTTGCGCCGTGAAGCAATGTAAACACAAACCTGAAAAAGACGCCATCGAAATCAGAACAACATACAGCACTGAGTCACTGACATCTACATATCAAGTAGTTTGAAGAATGCTCTTCACTGACAGATACAGTATTCGGACTCTCAAATTGTTACAATACTTCGCTGGTACACTGCTTGTGTACTCCTGTTTTGCAAATCAAGTTTTAACATGTCTTTTTTGTGAAAATTAACACGAGAAAAATTATTGTTTAAAGCTATAGAGTCAAATGGGGGATATCGGGCCGTGTTGATTTCGTTGGTTAATCTGGGATAATTTTGTTTTTGATAGTACTGGAACGTAGGTCCCTCAATAGGGTAAACCCGGAAGTGGAATTGACCAAGGTACAAACAAAATCACATGCACAAACACGTATAGAAATACGTGTATTCTACACACGTTTGTACACTTGGGCTTGTTTGTACAGGCATCACGTGATCTCTTGGGTGTACAGAGTCTGCAGAACACGTTACAAGTGAAATTCTTCCGAAATATGCTCTCGAGAGTTACGGTCAACCTTACCTTTCTCGCTGATTAACTTTGCACCAAAATGTAATGTTGCGTTTCCTCATCCCGCTATCAAAGTCACTTTTCTTATTTGCCATAATCTCCACCCGGCAGCAAGGAATAATAGAATCTCACACCCCCAAGGACCTGGGATCAGATTTCTCACACGAGTTGGGGATATTTTGTCTCACACGAGCCGCAGGCGAGTGTGAGACAAAATATCCCCAACGAGTGTGAGAAATCTGATCCCAGGTCCTTGGTGTGTGAGATTATTTTTCTCACATGGCCACAAAATGCGTTAAATTCATATTGGACACGTACAATATTATCAAAAATCGTGACAACTCTGTCGTCTGCCACTGTACTTTGACCTGCTTACTTTGTAGTTCTAGTCCATGTGTTACTCGTCGTGCCATTGGATAACATTTTGCGCGTGGAACAAAACAGACTGTTTATCATCCAATCAGAGCTCGTGTAATATATACTGCAGAGTGTGGGACGGTTTCTGAGAGTGTGGGATCGATTTTTCCCACACTGTCGATCCCGCACTATCAGCGGCCAGGAATGTGAGAAAACAACTTCACGCTGCGACCGTAGGCTACAGTGTTAAGTCAAGGTATACAATCTAGTACAGAAATATTCTTTGTATTCGGCAAGACAACAATATTGTTGCTTTTTGATTTAAAGCAAAGTATTGGGCCTTGGAGCCCATTTCATTGGTAAGACTTCAAGATCCAATAAAGACCCGTATTTCGTGCCGTAATAGAAAGTTAACAAGTTCATTGTTTCACATTGCGCTTGCGGGCCTCAATGCTATTCGACAGTACACTGTATGGGCCAATTAAATTGTCTCCATTTTCACAAATTTTCCCCTATCAAGAGCGATGCCATCTCTGCTTTTCACTGAATTCAAGGTAAAGTTTCGCCCGCAGGCGCAAACAGAATGCATTGCATATAGAAGACAGAAAAACAGTTATACAGTCATGATGCCTTGAGATGACACTAAAGGCTATATGAAGCAGACAATTCATTGGATAGGGGACTTTTATACCGTGAAGAAAACAGACGTCATCAAAAGAAGCGAAGGATTCCGATTGGTGTACATGTATGTTCTAAGGCAAACTTGGACTTTAAAAGGCTAGAATATATGCATATGCTTTGCAAAGGAGTAACCCGTAAAATTATAATGCTAGGAAGGACAGTCAAAATCTGAAAAAATAATAACTTTACAAAAATGTATTCAAGATGCAAATGGGAAGTTCAATGAGCATGAAGAGACATAATTGGATTAGTAAGAAACCAGATTAAGAGATTTGCTCTGTCTTTAACTCAGGCTTATTGATTCTATGCTAATTCCTATCGTCATTTCACCTTGATCAATATAGCTTACCAAAAGACCAAACAAAATCTTACATCAAAGTTTAATCAGACTTCACCGCAAAGGCCGCGATTACATCGACAGCTCTCTCACAATCGCGTCTGGTTCACGTCAGCGCCATCACGTATTGCTTTCAGTTGTGGGAAAAGGCAACGAGAAACCGTCGCTGATCGCGCTGGGGGGAAAGTTATACGGCATCGAATGATTGCGATGAGATGAAATTGATTGGTAAATAATTTGAATGGATGCACGATTAAGTTGCTGTGATTCGATTCGCAAACAATAGTCCTATACCGCAAAGTAATCACAGACTTACGTTAAACATGTTGAGCATACCACGAAACAGTTTTGCTAAGCTGTACATGTAAATGCAATAATTTATTTGACAGTGAAGTGGACGACTTTCCATATAGAAATAAGAACTCTAGTACACCTCGTTGGCACAGGCTTCAGAAATGATCATAGATACAAGTTCAAAGGTTACAACCTACCAATCAAAAAGAGTTGATTTCAACAGGAACATGTGAATCCATCTGGTTTGACCATCTTGTTCTTTGTTAGGGTAATGTTACTGATGACCTTTGGACTATTTTATCATCAAGTTCCGGCTGGTCTGATTGTTTGTTGATTAATTAATCGCCCTACATGTATTCACTTGAATTTTATTTATCATAATTGATTTTGTTATCAATCGACATTTGTTTTGCGTCGCTTCGTTTCGTTTGCACCCATTATTTGGTTTTCATCCACCAGTTTAGCTCTACTAATTTCAATTTAACAAATCCAATTTAATTATAATCCTAAACATTTTATGCCGAGTTTAATAACAGGAATTCTACAGCAAGGCGTCATTATGTAAAAACCGAAACGATGTCAGAATTTTGTCAAAGCTTGCCTTCTCCTAGAATCGGGGGTAATTATCTAATACTCTTGTGAATTAAGGCAGTATGTGCCTCGAAAGTGAAAGACTTAAGCTTTTGCTCAAACTTCCCTTTGGAATCTTTCAACCATTATCTTTCATAATCAAGAATTAAAATCGGGGGTCACCGTGCAAATTTTGCTATTAGAGAAACAAATAACCCAAACTTAATCGATTTTTTAAATTCAAAATGGCCGCGATCCCTGTGTTAACTCTATGGCGAAAAATCAAATTTTCGAATTTCGAAAAACTAAGCCAAGAAAAAGTTTTCTTACACCAAGAGCTTTAAAATGGATCCCCACAAGTGGTATATCAGAAAAGAATTGTAAAAGTTTGATAGTCCGAGTATCTGTCCCCGTGGCGCGTTCTACCTTAAACACAAACTTGAAAAATTCATAAAAAACAAACCAAGATAATGAAGGTCTCAATCATTTATATTTTCTACGAACGACAATCGAATCAGAAAATAATTCTATGCCTTAAAAAATTTTGCAATCTGATATAGAATATATCATGAAGATAAATTAGGTTTCTGCCAAGGAACGATCACTTTTACTGAACTCTTCTGAAAATAATGCCTGTGTACATCATTTTTAGCCTATATGTAAAATGTTTCATAATCTTTTCTAAGCCGTGAGCTCAACTACTAGTCTGATATACTTTCTAATTTGGAAAATAGGCAAATGACATAGTCATCTATACGCTGAAACCATTTCTTGGAAGGAAATCACAAACCCCGAAGGCGATATATACATATACGGGACACTTCTCGTCGATATATCATGATAAAATATCAATTCTAGATCTGGTGATAGGTTCACATAGCCTGAATCATGGCAGAAAATTGCATAAAAGCATGTCAGAAACATGTTTCCAATACTGGTGAGGAAAATCCAGACAAGGCTTGTTTATATCTGTATGCAACGAAGAACAGTAATTGAAAATACACGAGATAGCCCATCGGCATATTTTTAATCGTCGGGTTATGGCTGAAGGTTGAATATTTTAGAAGCATGTAAGCGACGCCGAGTCAAGCACCGCTGGTGGCAAAGACAGTGTCTGGCCTATTTATCCTACTTTCCAATACGTAACAAATGGCTGAAGAGTGTTGGCGATATCCAGCTTGTTTTCGTGGGCGTTGTCTTGGAAGGGATTCTGAGTTAATCGGAAGATTGTCACGGTAGATAGAGTTTTACAGTGTTAGACAAAGGTTCAAGTGCATGTGCCTAGTTCAGTTTTTGGGACACGAAACCCAGTTTCTTAAATACTTTTGTTCGTGACATCATTAAGAGATTCAGTAGCCTAAATAAATAAATAAATAAATAAATAAATAAATAAATGAATAAATAAATAAATAAATAAATAAATAAATAAATAAGGATGTCAAAAGTGTCAATTCATGTTGTTAATGCAGTCAATTTATTCATTCACTGTTTCATGTGTTTGAAGTGATAGGCTTTGTCAGAGATCAAACAGCCATGTATCATTTTGTGTTTTCTTCATTTCTTCACCTTCGTTTTTTTCACTCATCTTAATCATCCAATAAACGCAGTGATCTCTTACGGATGGAAGATCGAAGGCATGTAACTACTGTATGGTCATTAACACATTACTCTGATGCACCGGTTTGACATTTCAAGACGCACAGACATGAGTAGAACAAAGTCAAAGACAGTCCTCTTTCAAATGATTTGGTTTTTCACAGAGTCTGAGATATTATATTCAACAGTATAAAAGTTACAAAGACTCCTATAGTTTATTTCACTCTAATATTAGAACTGCCCTCGATTTGAATTTTGCTCGGCAAAATGTGGGCTGCGAATTTTCTCCGTTTATTAGAGTTTAAATGTCGCACAACTGGCGAATTTATCCCGATCCCATTACAAGCTGTAATCATACTTGTAGAGTGGCTTACAGACTTGCCGTTGTTAAGTAGAATATATATCTCAGAGTTACACATATATGCTGGTTGATTTGTTCTCGTTTTCATTCTCGTATTTTGCTAGCCCAGCTTTTCTGAAAGGGCCTTCACTGGAGTGAAACGATAGATGATTTGCATCTGGCTTTGATGCTATGGTGAGAAGTGCAATTTGTGAAGGGGAGTACTGATATAATTATGTTGCGATGCTATACCTGTGGGTGTCACCATTATGCGATGGTTACCATGCCAGGGTAAATTGCTGCTGCAATTGAGGCTTTGTGTAAATCGACCTACGATCGGTCACCATGCCTTCTCCAGCATCAAAGGCTGTTCCACAAAGTCGAATTGCGATTTTTGATGTCGTCATAATAGTTTAGACGTCGGGCAAATACCACTAGCGTGAAAACGTTTCCGATGTGTCTACGGATGTTGAAAACTCCCGCAGTCGCCAACGCCTCCCAAGCATTCAATGTACGATGTTATCCAGCAGAGAAGGCATCAACACATTAAATAATCCTACCATTTACTAAAGTGTCATTAGAGAATGCACGGTGGCGCGAAGGTCCTCGCTGGTCGCAATTATTGAAGGCCACGATATACATCCGTGAAGCATGAAAGTTAGACCGTTTAGCGAACTAACCTATTCGTTCTCTCAAAAATGAGTAGGCAGTATATCCGTTGATCTTATGAGTGCATGATTGAAGAAAATACAAGACATCTGCTTAATTTTTGCTTTCAAAAACTTTCGGTAAATCTTCGCATTTGAAGGAAAGTGCGAATATAGTTTTGTTTATATTTGACAACATGCAGTGTATTTATAAGATTCTGGCAAGGAAGATGTATGTCGCGAACAGTGAGGAGGGGTGGGGAAGTGGGTCATGCGACTAGAATGAAGTCATTTGTGATGACATCTATATCTGGTAACCTGGTGAAAATGAATGTTATGCAGCCACTGTTAGTTTCTTCTTTAAATCCAAGTAAAATCTATAAAACTTGAAGTATTTTAAAGTATGAGCGTCAAATACATTCGAAATGTCTTCTTTGAAAACTCGCTGACAAATCGACAATGCAGTCGTAATATCCACAAGTTTCCTGTCTTTTATTCGCATGTGCTACAGAATTTAGATGTATTAACGTTACTTCTGAATCGTCCACTTAATTAAACTATGACGTCATAGGAACTATTTGGTGGCAAAAACCCCTAAAGTCTATGCAATAGATGCAGTCGTCTGAAGTTGTAATGATTTGTATTTATGACATCATCGCATGCAGGTAATTTTAGCTAATGGAAATAATGCACGCAGCTTGTTGGTAAATAGGCATCTAGAATTCTCTTTCCGAGTATGTTGATCTGAATCAGGAATCTGAATCTGAATCTGAATCAGGAAAACAATGTTGGTACGAAAATAATGTTCAGATTCTTGGATCTGTAAAATAGATGGAAAATGTATCTTTCCCGTCCCATGAATGAGGAAGAGATCAATAATTGTCCGTGTATGAAACAAAATAGTTTACCGGTAACACAAATGCATTTGATCAAATAAATAAGGCCAAATAAAAATGTGTGCGTTTCTAGTAACCCGGTCAACTCCAGAAAACCCCTCCGACCCTAGGCACGTTTTTCGCATTTAAAAAAAATGAGTAAAGTCTCCAATTCAGGAGTTTCAGCTAACAGAAATAAAGGTAAAACAAATCACCCGACCTACCTACCCATATTTTTGGAGGCATGCTACTGGCAAAACACGTTTTTTTTCGTTTAGCCAAAGGTACAAACAAGTATTTCAATAAACGTTATACTCTGATAAACGTATTACAATAATGCTGGGTTACTGCTATGATTGGTAAGCCGACACTGAACATTGAGCTTTACACTTTTTTCATAAGATGGCCCGTCTTTCTGAAGTAGCTCAAGAACATGAAATCCGAGATACAGTTACCAAGAATCGATGTCATACGATAAGCGTTGGGTATTCTCCGAACGAACGACAAAACATTCTGGGCAGATGTTTGCAGTCTTCGTGTCACTATTGGACGTGCTCTCGTTACATTTCTGGCATAATTGTTGAAATGCATCTCGTTCTCCTCCGGTGTAGTTCACCCCAATTATCTCCGACCGATCCCCCAGAACGGTATAGTTGCAATACACCCGCCTCAGGAAGAGCCTGACACATTGGGACCTTTGTGTCTTCTTGAAGACATGTGTAACGAAACTTTATTCGCCTGTAGTAAGATAATAATCCTCGTTCTCTCTCCTTCGTCTTGTATTTCATGTGTTTTGCATGTATGATCACAATCACAGCCAGGTAAAGGTGACTGAATTTTGCTTTGCTTTTGTCTCCAAAGTGAAAGTATGTGTTCTGAATACTAACTTTCTCAAACTCTCTTTCTGCCTGTCATTCTGAGTTGTCTCTCTGTGTGTCTATCTGCCTAACAGTAGTCAAGAATACTCTGTATAAGACCATTACATAAAATGATGCGGTGGCTCATTGGAATAAATGTGCGTAATCTTAACAACAGAAAATTCTCCTACTCAAAGTCTTACAAAGGATATCTATGTGTTCATTCCATGATAAACATTCATCGACAGTTACTCCCAAGATTTTTCCACTATATCCACGGGGAATTTCAATTCCATTAAAATGTACAGATAATGAGCTGTTTGTCTCTTTTAGACGATTCAACTTGAAATTAGAAGTTACCAGAAGATACTTTGGGTTTTTTTAACGTTTGTACTCATTGAGTTTGCCGTAATCCAATTAGAAATTGGTGAAATGGCACCATTCATTCTATCATTAACAACGTCAATAGATTGACCATAAACCATATATACTATATTGACCACTTGCAAGCAGAGTTTGGTCATCTGCATACATGTGTAAGCTTGAAGAATCAACACATAAAGATAGATCATTAATAAAGAGCATAAATAACACTGGACCCAGGATTGAACCTTGGGGAACACCAGTAGTTATATTACGCCTCCCTGACAAACACCCTAAATAACTAACAATTTGCTGTCGAGAAGCGAGGTAAGATATAAACCAGGCAACAACGTTATCTGCTAAACCATAACAAGACAGTTTCCTTAATAAAATGTCGTGGTTGATAAGATCAGAAGCTTTGGAGAGATCAAGTAAAAGAAGACTGTTGAAGTAACCCTTGTCCATATTATGTAAATTTTCCTCAGTGAGCCGAATCAACGCAGTTTGACAGGAAAAGGTTTTTCTAAAACCAGACTTGGTGTCAATCACAAAGGTCTGCATGGGACGATGACGTCATGTCAAATTAAAAATAAAATAATGAGAACATTATATTTGTAAGATTGCATCGGAAACAGCTGATTGGCATCATTACTGAAATCTGAAGCTGAATTTAATGTTTCTCAGATTCAATCAATTACGTTTAATCATCGGAAGATGCTTAATTCTGCCGAAATGTAAAGTACTCATTGGGGGACTCTTGTCACTCGAGTCGTACTTAGGAAAAACTAAGATCGACTTTCAAAGGAAGCCATTTTAGTTTGTCACATTAATTTCGAATCGCACATGCTCAGCGATAGCAATGTCTAATCTCAAGATTTGGGAAGCAAGTGAAATTAAATAGTGATAAATTGTCTGCAGCTGACTTGCCGTGTATCATCATTGCTTTTTAATTTTCCTTCACATGTTGAATTACGTCATCTAGATCATTACATTACATATACTTAGCCATGTTGATTTTTATTGCCCCACCCCCTCCGTGTGATCAAAACAGACCCTCTTTTTATGGTCTATGGCTCAAGACACTCGGGGGGGGGGCAATGTGATCACTCTGTCAGTCTGTCTGTCTGTGCGCCTGTCTGTGCGTCCGTCCGTCTGCATACAAAACTTGTGGAACTCATAACTAAACCATTATTACACCAATTTCGACAAGCTTAGGTATCTGACACCGAGTGGAATCTTAAAGATGTGCCTTACACAATTAAGAAAAAAGTTGTATAATTATGATTTTTCGTTAATTTCAAAACATTCAATTAAAAACAGCGTTATTTCTTTGATATCTGGTACAAATGTTTGTGTGGCCAATTCATTGGATATTTATTTGAATTAGCATAACATTCTCATATGCGTATTTTTTGAGAATTTTCTTTTCTCTATTTTTATCAAAAGTCTTCTCTTTAGGTTTCACGTGTCTAATCGGTCTCAAAGTTGGAAATTAACATTTTATACGTCAGTAGCTTGGCGGCGCAGTTCCTAATGACGTAACCGGTTTACTAAGTCACGTGGGTTGCTACTGGATATTTAAGACATGCACAGCATACACGAACCGATTCATACCTGAGCATGCACACTCTTCAGCTCTTGAAAATCAAGTTATAATTTCAAAACAGTTATTTACAGCCTTCCTTGCAATTTGCTAAGAAGGTCTCTTCCCTATCTATTGCCTGCATAATTGTTTGTCCTTTCGAATGAACCAAAGCGAAGTTCATAATACGTATGGCGGTATCGCTCGTGAATACAATCCAAGGCAGACTTGAAATTTGAAAGATAAGTTCTATTATACAGACCATTTTGGATAAATGAATCACGATAGTGCTATGTTAAATTATGTCTATGAGCGCAAACACTAAAATGTCATGTATACACGACATAAAATATTTGGAGGGAAAGCATGATTGAAAACCTTCAGAATGTATAAGAAAAACAAAGTTACTCTCCCCAAGAAGTGATAATCTTCCAAAATAGTGTTGTCATGACTAGAGTTTTATGGTTATATTATTCAAAAGAAACGAACTGGCCAAGAAGAGCATTTGTTTGATGAATCGTTTGGCAAAGGGAATAATTTTGTTTATACCTTGGTAGAGGTTTGATTGCAGAGTCTCTTGCGGCGCCCTCGGCAAACGACTATATACGGCGTGAGATGACAGTGTTCCGAGCTAAACTGGTTCCCCGTATTTCGAAATATTTGATCCTTTGCCCACGCTCCATTCCAGCCCTTCAGCAAGGACAACAAAGAGAAGGAATATCGACAATCAATAGAAAATGTTATGATCCTCCGCATCGGTGTTGCTGTGTACCACAGAAAGAAACCGCCCGATGTGTTAGCCATTCTAACCACGTGAACGACTAATTACTGAATGCCGAAAGTGTTTTATTTTGACAACCATTACTATAACGATACTAACATGTCATGGGCTATGGTTTCTTTTACCTCAAGACACACTTTCATCTTTTCAAGAACTCCGACTATAGAAACACTTTCATCTTCTCAAGAACTCCGACTTCTGACCAGCAGCAATCTCAAAATGACACTTAAAACGTAGAATTGTGTTGTCCACGGAAGTTCTCTCCAGTGCCTGTCCCTATTATTTTTCCGATAAGAAACTGCACTCCATCTATCCAGGATTGGTGTCAATTGAGATCATTTTACGACCTCAATGGTTGTTTCGCTACCGTCACAATGATGCTTTTCCCTCTTCACCTAGAAAGCCATCAAATGGTCTTCTGGAGATATTGAGAAAATTGGCAAGAACCTCATCGAGTAAATAGAATTTTCTCTGTAATCGAAAATTGATCCAAACTTTTACTCTTGATTTCGACAGAGAACTGTTTATAGTTTGCATGAAGAAAGGTTGAGCAATAATTTAAATCTTCCATTTTACATGCACAAACAATATCAATTGCTTGATATCAATTTGCAAGCTTTGAACCTGGTTAACTCCTCTTATAAAAAGGGTTAACTAGCATAGATGCTGGGATAGTGTCATTACAAGAGGCTTAGATGCAAGTTACTTCGATACTGCCATAATGAGCGCCTGCGAACGTTGATCCAAGCCTGGTAAAGTTTATAAACGTAATAGCTATCTAAAATACGACCTCATCCTGGTCGACGTCGATGTACGATATGACGTTGTCACTTTCAATTTTAATGCATCTGAGTCTCTTGGTGGAAAAGCGGGATATTTTGTGAACAGAATCAATTAAATCGGACATTTTTTTAAATAAAGAAATATCAAGCTATATTATACACCACCCTAATTAGTTCGCCAGGAACTACCAGTAACTTTTGATCTCGCGAACTTCAAATAGTTTTGCGTGAAATACAAAGATATAAATGTCAGGCTATTTTACACGATCAACACATATTTTGTTCACCGGTATATCGACTTGAACCGACTCTTACGAATTCACTAAAATAGGCAACTATGAAGGTATGTATAATGATCAAGTGCTGAATGTTTGATGAATTTTCATTGAATTGAAAACAGATTGAAATATCTGAAAGGTGTCAAATATGGGAACTTCTTGCAGTTGAGAATAAGATTTCATTGACATATAGTTTAAAGTCGTTCGATATTTAGAATATGCCATGGCTATAGAATTAGATAGTTTGGCAGTGGATCAATTCGGAGGAAGGTTTTGCTTCGAGATTTTATCAGCTGAGGGAAAAAGGCATGTCAATTCTCACAGTCAGTGGCCTATTTCTATTGGATTTAATTTTCTTAATTATACTTGCCTCGAAGCCTTTAATACATATTCAGCTTTGACTGCATAAGATTTAAGTTGGTGCTTACATGACAGTTGAAGTGATTAACAATATGGAAGTTCATGGACAGATTTGAAAAAAATGCCTTGAAAATGTCATTTCAAAAAATGGAAGCTGTCAATAGACACATAGCGCTCTGCCGGGAATCATATCGGAAGCCTATAAGAGCTCAAAATACATATTAGCGAGGCAATTTGAACGCCGACTGACGACATGAAGGAAATCGGAAACACTTTGTAACTTGAAAATGGAGTGATCCAATTCAAGATGATGCGAGTTGTAATTGCAGTAATTTGCCTAGGTCCAACTGAAAACGACATGTTACTTCAAAATAATATATTCCCAAATAGACAATGGCTATGAGAATGCAATGTTTTGTTAGACATTTGCACCTCAAGTGTTTTTAAATAAACGAAAAAAGGAACATGTGACGATTTCTTACGGAATACTGTCAGCGCTAAGGTAGAAACCTTTGAAATAAACAACATGCTTTCTTCAACACTTAAACAAACCGTTTATAGCAACAGTTGTATCAAACAATCGGAACATTTTAATAATCTGTATTTGCACAAAGAAAGGCATGGCTGTATGTTTGCAAGATTTCACCTTTTTTGATTCATAGACAGTATTGCCTTGGAATAATGTCGAAAAAAGGTAAAATAAATGGTAGCTCAGGGGCGATTTGAGTTAAGATTTTTAAAAGTACTGTAAGTTTCGAGCATCTTGCATCAAAAGCATTAATTGATTAAAGCTGAGCAAAATGACATGCCTGAACACCACGGAATAAAACGTTACGTTATGATATAAAAAGGCATTTACATGTGGAGTTCACGAGTTCTTTTGAACGCTAACCGTTTCTAAGCAACTTAAAAAAGTAAACGACCAATTGCGTCTCATTGTAATGTCAACATGATGTAACGCGAGGCTAATACGAATTGAGAACACTGCCACAGCCATAAACGCTAGGGTTGTTTTATCTAGATTCCACAGAAAATGAAGATATAATTCGTCTCCAATCATTGGAAGAATTTGGGACTGCTGAAGGAATTGTGCACTTCCTTAAATAAAAAGTTTGTAATGAATGGCACATTCTGATAATATTTGCTTGGATGTGCTGTAAAACTCTCAATGGCTAGCTCTATTGCGCTCCAAACAGAAAAAATCATTGGTGCTTATCTCAGATACTCGAAACCCTATGGAGGAAGAGCTTTCTTATTTTGGCTTCATGACTTTGGAATTCCTGACAATGTGACATTCGACAAGCATTCACCGTCTAACGGTTACACGCATAAATTAAAGACTTCTTTGTTCGCCAAGGCATATAATCGCGTCTCTGAGAATAACACTGCTTATCGATTCGGGCGCGTTATAAATATCTGTGATTGATTGAATGATTGATTGAATGATTGATTGATTGATCGATTGATCGATTCTCAATACTCAAATGACTCATCATCCATGATGAGCGTAGAAAACGCCTTTTGAAGAATATAGGTATAAGTGACATTAATTCCCCAAAGTGCCAATTAAAGGTACAGAAAGGTTTACACACGGAGTAGGCATGCAGAAACATCTCTACCCGTAAGAACCCGTTTGTGTGTAAGAGAAAGTCTCCTAGAAACTGTCCAACTCTTTAGATTCCGACATTCTGTAAATATAGAAAAGAGATCTGCATATTTGTTAAGCAAATGAAGAAACGGTATTAAGCGCGCCCCGGGGACAGATATTTGGACTCTCAAATTTTTGCAATTCTTTTCTGATCTACCACTTGAGGGGGCCCATTCTAGAGCTCTGGAGCAAGAAAACTTTTCAAAGTTAAACATTCTCTTTAGATTGTTGAAAATCGAAAATTTTATATTTCTTCATAGTAATAACACAGGTATGGCGGCCATTTTGAAATTCAA
Source organism: Ptychodera flava (assembly GCA_001465055.1). Classification (NCBI taxonomy): domain Eukaryota; kingdom Metazoa; phylum Hemichordata; class Enteropneusta; family Ptychoderidae; genus Ptychodera; species Ptychodera flava. The sequence goes on from LD346628.1 coordinate 105,798, forward strand.
ATCTCGGTAAATGCCAGGCAATTTGTTTCTGTAGTACCAAACTTGCACGGTGACCCCAGATTTTTGTTATGGATTTGGTAACAGTATGGTTGAAAGTGTCATTGAGGAAAGTTTGATCAAAAGTTTAAGTCTTACACTTTCGAGGCGTGTACTACTTTAATACCAAATTCATCCCACTGATAACTGGTTTCTGATCTGTTATCAAATGTACCCATTTTAATTGCAGCGTTTATCGTGATTTACAGTATACATGTACGAAGACAGTCATCTGAAAATAACGAGATGCCATTCTTTTGAGTTTGAGCAACAAGTCGTCGAAGAACTTTCCATCCGGGTGATGAGTCATATCTTCTACATGTTCAAGTTCCTGTCAGATGTACTATTGAAAAAGTCGTACTATAATACTATGTTGTGTATCAACACACCTTTTTGCACATTCTTTACTAATACATGTCTCTGCACGAGATGTAACAGTTTGAGTATAAGTGATGACTACACTTTTTACAAACAGGAAGATCTACCATCATTTGTACGACAATAATACAGTAACTTGTGAGTGCATCTCTGTCTTTATAACGGCAGTCAACATTCTGGACTACGACAAAATTGCACTTCCTGTACCGTGCAATAAGAAAAAATCGCCCGATTAGTATACCCAATTGTTATTACACACGATTGGAAGTCATTTTGGATAATTGGATCTTCATATTTTTCAAATTTCTCGAAAGTGTTAGGTGCCCTATACTGCTGAATGTCGCAATGTTACAATTTACCCATAAAAAGTGTATAACTGAAAAAGAAAAGCAGATGAGCTTACATTAGCAGATTAAACCGACATTAATTCACTATCCAATTATCCAAAATTAGTTCCAATCGTGTTATTTTCATTTTTGTTATGTATGACCTAAAGAAGGATTTGAAGTCAATCGGACTACCGAAAACACGGTGTAATTAGTTTCTAACGTTAATTATTTTACTGAAGTGACTTATCAAGGTATGCATTGTCACTGCTATCAATCGCTTTTGCGATCACTCGGTGATTACCTTGTCCATCACTGGAACAGGACACGCAGAGGATGAATAGACTAATTGCCTATAGACACAAATTAACCGACTGTTCACGAACGTGAGCAATATTCATTAGGCGCAAGCATAGTCTGAAATGGCAATAGCCGAATGGGAGTGCCAGCCATAGCGATCACTCAAACATGCATCTAGATGTCTCAGATTGAGTGCATGACAAGACAATCGGGCAATCGATTAAACGCTATCGCCGATGCCGTCCGTGATCAATCACCCATTCTAATACTTCTTGTCAATCAACATCGATCGATTAACCGCCGACTCGCACATCCATAAATGTCACGACCAAGCCAAGAAAGGCCAACAAGGTTTGAGCTATTTGTAGCTCCAACGGTCAACCTTTCATTTGCAATTTATCATTTGTACAATGGTACATATGGATTTGTAAATAGTAACCATCCGTCTTGAGTGCACCAGATAGTGACAATTGTAAGTACACAATCGCAAAGCGTTGCACAAAATGCAGAACGCACTAAAAGCGGCAGTTATCTTTTGTTCTTGTTTAATATACTTAAGTTTGAGCTAGACCAAAGTCTACAAGGCCATTTCAACAATATTAATTTGTTGCTTTTACTGTATTACCGCCAATATTGTTGAAAGTAAGAATAATGATTAAGTATAACTCTTTGAGTGCTGTAATTTTTCTCAACCAAAATTTTAGTGCAGCAACATTTTACCGATTTTTATGAATTGTTCTGTAATTTGTTTAATAATTTTGAACCAAATGGCCATCACATTTCATTGGCTACAGGTTTTTATAAAAACATTGACAAAAATCTAAAAGAGATTGACTACGGTATGTTTATAAAGGTGACAAAAATTGACTTTGACGCTCAAAGGGTTAAGGAGTATTTGAAACTAGTACGCACAAAGATGATTCTTTTATTAGCTGTCGACCCTAATGTATATCTTACGTCGCTTTCTCATTTATGGGTTTCCCCCTGAAGTAAGCGAAATAATGCAATCGACGAGATAAAGAGAACTTCATTCATAATGACCCATTTACAACCTCTTAACGATATCTGAAGTACTGTTAAATGGAGTGTTTACGAGCTCGTAAATGTGAGATATCGTGGCGGTTTAACTGCATTCAGTATTCCAAGGATCTCTGTTCACGCATCGACAATCGTTATCGGTCGCTGATTTGTAATTCCTAGAACTTATTACACGAATACCTATTACGGTCACTGGTTTTCATAGAAACAAATTAGGCGAGGTTTACGTAAATGTATAAGAATGCTTCAAATTGCTCTTCTAAATCAATGCTACTGCCTTTGAAAATATATAAGTGCAATGTAATTGCACCAAATTGTCAAATAAAATCTGGGACTCGCCAAGTAAAGCCATAGGTTGTTTATCGGCTGGATTTCGAAATAAAGCCTTTAATTCGATAAAACTAAAGAGCGAACACCGTGCAAATAGTCAATATCTACACGAATTCATCGGAGAACACGTGATTCAGGAGTGCTTAAATCCTCAAGACGTTAATTTGCGTGGCATTTGTCATCGAAATCTACCTAGTACCGTAAGGTAATACTGTATAGGCCTTAAAAGTGAAAGACTAAGCTTTCCTTAAGTATTCTTTGAACCGTTCTCTTTCAAAATCAAGAATAAAAATCAGGGGTCGCCATGCAAATTTTGGTTCTAGAAAAAAAAAATTACCCAAGATTTACCGATATTTCAAATTCAAAATGGCCGCCAACCCTGTGTTAACTGTATGTAGAAAAATAAAATTTTCGAATTTTCGAAAAAAATAAGACTGTGAAAAGTTTTCTTACACCAAGAGCAGTAAAATGAACCCCCACAAGTGGTAGATCAGAAAAGAATTGTAAAAGTTTGAGAGTCCGAATATCTATCCCCTTCAAGTTATCAGCGTCGTCTTGGAAACGTGCAGATAGTACGCATAGAGAGGAGAAGGAAACGATACGATGAAATAACAAGAATGACAATAATCTTGCTGTGAAATACCTGGCATTAATAATGTTAATTAAAAAAGGTGCAAACAGTTTTGAAAACAAACAGTCAGATCTGTTAGACGGAGTCACAGGTAAGCAAAACTTTTAGGGCACATCCTAATTTTCACACATCAAACTCAATTATGTCACGTGAAAAGATAAATCAAAGAAGTGACGAGATAAGCTGTTAAAATTGAAATAATAATTTGAGTGAAAATCACTAACCTTGAACATGGTTGAATAAAATCAAACCTTTCAAAAGATCGCTCAGTCTACTTGGTTTTATTTGTAAAAAATATTACAGATCCGGAAAAAAATTGACCCGACCTAATGCCGCCTCCGAATGACATAATCCGAGACAAGTAGATGATGCTTAAGACATTTACAGTCAACCAACGCATATTGAAAATAATACTTGCAATGTAATGTTTTGCCAAGACCTTAAAACCTGAGTGACGTCAGAGGTATATGCATCGCTAACTTTCCCGTGGAAAATTCCAACTCTCACGCTGTTAATTAAGATAGGTTTCCTCTTTTATGAAACGACTGTAAGAACTTTATGCGGTAACATATTACACTTTTGATTAAATAGTAATAACTAAGACCGTTTCTTATGTTTTATCTTGTCAAATGACTGTAATATATACCATTGGAACTGCGAGGAGTGGTGAAAAATTATCTTTAAAATTGGCATTTCCAATATCTTTTACGGTTATTAACAACTATATGCTTGACCTGGTGGCGACTATAAGATTCATGAAGAAGTGTTAACAAGATTCTCTTGAGAATAGTCAATAATTAGCTATCGTGAAATATGTGTTTTTATCTCAATTCTCCAAGCTGTCGATACATTGTCAAATAGCGATATCTAGAAAGTATACACAATAAGGAAAACCGTATTAGTCGAAATGCGTATCGCTACATATATCCTCTGGTAAATTATTCATAACTCGGTGTAATCATGGTAGCTTTGCATCCACATACTCAATCATAACATGCTTTCTTCTCAATTTCCCAATGTGTTTTGATGTATGTTTGTGTGGTTGCCAGTGCGTGTCAATTGTATAAGTGACTGGCTCTCTGACATTCTGAAAGAGTTCAATTACTTCAGTTTGTCGGTGCATCGCAGTATATCTTCATATTGTTATGCCGTGTCTTAATGCGAATAGAAGAGGTAACACAATGTGTCACGCTGATCGACCAAGTACAAACGTTACAGACAATGTCAGCATGGAAACGTGACAAACTTTATGTCCCCAATGTTATTTTTGAAAAAAAGCCAAACATTCTTGTGCATTATATCGTAGCTTTGTTTATTTACGTGGGTGTCATAGAAACAGCCTCTTGCCAGCACGTAATTTTAGTATAGCGTAAAGCTACGTGTCATTTGTCGTCTTTGGTACCTTCCACTGAACCATGAACACTGTCAACATTGAAATATGTAATTATACAGGTGCTACAGGCATGAGGTAGATATCGACAACCCAATCATACAGCTTATAATTATGATCTTGAAATTGACAGTTTCTGAAAGAAAATTGTGGGTCGACGTTGATATCGGATGCAAAATACTTCGGAAATGATGCAATTATGGACCCGATTGCTTCTATGATTGATTCGCGCGATAAGCGCTTGAAGAGAACACACAGACGTTCAACTCTTTCGGTAAGGTAGCATTTTAAGAACATGTACCAAGTGTGTTGTGTACATTAACAAAAGAACCACTGACACTTTTAGGGACTGACTAGGTGAAATTATTTTACTTCTTTGCGCAAGAGTCATAAAAAACGATGTCTAGAGTTTACGGCAAGGAAAAAGTGAACCACCCTAATACTGCCTACCTATCTACTTAAATACTGACTTACATACGAAAGTGAGTCATAATAACATAAGGAACATTACAGAGAATCTGCAGTAACTCTTATACACAGTTCATGATTACATTTAATTAAATGACGTTTTCTGATGATGTGTGAAAGAGTTTCACGAGTAGAGTTAATATTTTTTAATCAAATCTGCTATGTGTTTGCCATTAAAGAAATCTGAGCTAAGACCCCACAGTGATCAACAAACAGCAAAATCACCTTAACGCGCTAATTTAGCTGTATTCCGTTAACTTCAATGACCTTAACGTCAAGAGGGGAAAAAACAGGTGACCACTTAATGAAAGACCGTGAATTATGAGTCACAATTTTTGAAACCCGACCGTTGTTAAAACGAAGGTTACTGACCTCCGTTGCTTTCATCTGAGCATTTCATTTCTCGAAAACATGAATTACGCGTGACTGCTCATGTTTTCGAAGTTAATTGAACAACTTAATCGTCAAATCTAGCGGCTTACAACTTATTAATTTGAGGTAGTGACGTGATAATGCTTTTATTCGTTCTCTTAGAACACTGCAAAGTTATTTACACGTGATCCGCAAACTATAAGAAGTTCAAGTTCAATACATGGCAGCCTGTTCTTGATTGTAATTTTAGAACCTCGTCCATGCTGAATTGCTTTCGCAGTATCTCATTTTCAATATAAGCGGGTTGGGACTATCAACACAGAAATATCTAGCCATAAAAACACCTTACACGTTGTAAATTATATCATTTATGTATGTTACTTGTATATAATTATTACCCCGCTTGGTTACTCCACTCTGAATATCACCGGAACATTAGCGAATATCATGATCATGAAGTCACTGTATTTTGTTTGCCAGTCTTGCAAAGAAACACGCCAAAAGAGCAAATACATACAAGGAAAACGATTTGCAAATCGCTCCTGGTTATTGCAAGGCCATAAAAAGCCGTATTTTTAGAAACGTCTACACTACAGTAGGTGTACGTACATTGGCCGCCACACCATCTGTCCCCTGTTGTAGATGCCAAACAAAGACTATCTACCCACCAATATATTATCGCAGAAACTTTACCCATCTTCTCTCGATCGCCCAAACCGACGGCAACGTATGTCACCCCTCTTCTCTCCTACCGTAACGGCATCGCGATTTTCAAACTCCCGTATGCTTGGGAATATCGATACTTTTCAATTTACCGTTATATCCATTTTCTGTCTGTATTCCTGTTTCGCACTATCGGTAACGGAACGGATGGTGGGGTTTAAAATAGAAATAGACGTCGAAAGTAATCCCTACACCACCTACCTACACGCATTATGCTGTTAACTGTCTAATGCATGGAGATTTTTATCCTGCATTCTACTCAGTGCAAAAGAATTAGCATATAATAATCAACAGCACCTACCGAAATGTTTTCATGCCCTTGACAGTCCGTTCCGAATGGCAATTCTGATGTGATCAGTGAATGTTGATGATCTACGTAGCAAATTTAATGATTTAGACGAGAGGATACAGCAGCGTGGATGCCTCTGTTGGCGCGTTAATATTTCACACAGCCGTATGTTGCAAAGTTCCGAGGAAAACCACTTTTATACCTATGTAGAGTTACGCTGCCAGCAACGTTCGGTTGAGAGTTTCTAACATCTGAGTTGTGTTAATCCGATATACAAGAGAAGACAGCCTAATTGCCTTCCCTTGGGTCTCTTTCAAACAGCCTGAGCTAGGTGATGGTAAGATCTTGTAATGAAATGAGAGTCCTCATTAACACGCCTGGAAAGTGTGGATTCAAAGGCTGGTCGTACCGTGTCGTTTTTCATGGGAAGAGATCGAGCGATTAAGTCTATCGCAATAAACACATTGGTACATTATTTGAATAAACTCGCGTAAGCGTACAGTTTCTAGGCTTTGCTGTATCATCTGAAAAATGATACCGTTGCATGGTAAAGCGATTATGATATCTGAGCTTGTTAGTGGTACTTACAAAGACTGATTTGTGGCTATCGAAATGATATTGTCATCGTTTACAGCTGTTCTCGCTGACGTGAGTTCGATCCCTCAGGTGTTAACGTTCTGCATGGTTAGAAAACATCTATCTAGCCTATACTCGGTCAAACCGAGCAAAGTCGTTCTCACATTTGTTTTGCCGAAACAAACTTTTGCAGACAGAGGTTGTTTTCATTGACGGTTAAACGTCCGTTCTTGCGATACCGGTTTTGTTGCTCTGTGATATTTGAGTTCAGGCACAAGATGGCGCCTTACGAGACGGACCAGTTTCAGAGGGGCAAGTCAAAAGCAAAGTTCAAATTGTTGGAAAAATGTCAGCCTTTCAAAAAAATATTAACAGGACTTCAAAAATAACATGGAATTCAGCAAATGCCTGTTTTCCCCCTGTAATATTAAAAATGTTCAAAAGCGACGTATTGCATGTTCTCATTCTTGTCATTCGCCCCACATTATCGCAATGAGGTATTCTAATGGCAACTTAAAAAGATTTCGCGGACTCGTATGAGTACCACAAGAAAATGCATATTTATTCTATTGAAAAGACAACCACTATTCAAACCTTCCCCCCAAACAGCTTCGTACTATGGTCTCTAGGAACTATTTTGTCGTTCCTAAAGTCAGTATTTTTATAGATTACTTGAAGAATGGCTGAGGTTTCATTTATACAATATATTTTCAAGTTACCATTAGCATGAGCGTGAGTTTCAGTGCAAAATAAACCTCAATATTCTTCTCACAAATGAAACACGGTATAGAATGAAGCCACCTAATAGTAAAGCTCAGAGAGTACGTTCTGTAAAAAATACATCAGAAACGTTGACACATCTTTTACTATGTTGATGGCGTATTTGCCAAAGTTGTATGGAATGAATGTACAAATTAAGGAACAAAGTTCTGAATTGTCAAACCAATCCTTTACCTAAACGAATAATTCTTGGAGTTAGAGAATGGTCCAGTTTATTTAATCATATTGTCAATTATATGCGAAATCTAAATGTAAGCTTGAGAAAAAGAACATCCTAGTTTTCAGTCGTTAAGAAAGGATATAAAATAGTACATCCAAAAGTTGGAATTGATAGTATCTGAAAGAATGTTTAATGTTTAATATATTTCTATAGCGCTTTTTCTACAATAAAATATTCAAAAGCGCTTTACATCAAGTAAAACAATAAAAAGTATTGCATTCAATAAAAATACAAAACAAGATTTAAACAAAAATCTCATAAAATGTCCAATAATATTAAAAATTAATCAGTGCAGTTGATAAAATTGTTTGAAAAGAAAAGTTTTTAACTTTGATTTAAAAGGTTGAATTTCTGTTATGCACTTTAATTCAAGTGGGAGTGAGTTCCATAACCTTGGACCACAGACTGCAAATGCACGATCATTATACTTGTTGAAAGATCTTGGTACTACAAGATTCATACCGAAATTTATCCGCAGATTATACCTATTAACGCTGACTTTTTCTACCAAGTCACAAATATACTGTGGTGCCATACCATTTAGAGCCTTAAAGACCTGCAAGATAATTTTGAAATTAACCCTGGCCTTTACTGGAAGCCAGTGTAGTTGGATCAGTGAGTCAGTCACACCATCATACTTTCTAAGATGCATTACCACTCTTGCTGCATCATTTTGGACACGCTGTAATTTATTAAAATGCTGATTTGGCATGCCATATAAGATTGAATTGGCGTAGTCGAGGTGGGAGCTAATGAGAGCGTGAACAAGAATTTCAGTAGTGTCTTGATTCAAATAATGACGAATACGTCGGAGGTTGTATAAGCTGTGACTGGCTTTTTTACAAATCTGGTTGACATGGTGCTCCATCGACAAGGTCGAATCAAGATATCCTCCTAAATTACGAACCTTGTTAAAAATTTTGATTCTGTCATTACCAATTTGAACATAGTCACAAGTTAATTTGGCGAGCTGTTGTTTGGTACCAAAAATCACAACTTCTGTTTTGTTGTCATTAAGTTTCAACCTATGTTCCAACATCCAATTTTGAATATCACAAACACAGTTTTGTACACATTCAAGTGCTGTGGTCTCATCATCAGCTCTCGGTGCAAACACTTTCAGGAGCTGTGTATCGTCTGCATAACCATGACTGTATAATAACTGTTTGTTAATGACGTGGAACAATGTACTTGAATAAGCTGTAAACAGAACCGGTCCAAGGCAATATCCCTGTGGAACACCAAATCTGATACTACACTTTTCAGACAAACTGTCGGATATCAGTACTCTTTGTGTTCTATCACTTAGATAAGATGAAAGCCAATGCAAAACTGTGTTATCTAATCCAAATTCAGCCTTCATAGTGTGGAGCAAGATTTGATGATCTACTGTGTCAAAGGCAGCGCTGAGATCCAGCAACACCATGTGCCACCTGTTGTTTCCCCATACACTGAAATATGTCAGAAGTTACCCTGCTGAGTACAGTCTCAGTGCTATGATATTGCCTGTATGCAGATTGACACACAGGTAATGGGGCATTTGCTTGCATGTGAGCTGTTAATTGGTCAACAACGACCCGTTCAACAAGCTTTGAAACAAAGCTTAAGTTGCTGACTGGTCTGTAATTGGAGAGAATTGTACCAGCACCTGGCTTTTTCAACAATGGTATTACAATAGCTTCTTTCCAGCTATCAGGAAAAATGCCATTTTGAAGAGAACAATTTATCATACAGGTGATAATAGGAAGTAATTCTTCAACACACTCTTTGAGCAACCAGGTTGGAATAGGATCACTCTTACAATGATTTGATGGTGATCTTAATATGTACTTCCTTACTTCATCAGTCGTGACTGGTTTGAAAACTTCAAATTTCTGAGTAATTACTCTAGAAGTACACCTTACTGTCGGTACATATCTTCCCATTTGACAATCAAGATCGATATCATCTCTGATTTTGTCAACTTTTTCTAGGAAATGACTGTTGAATCTATTAGCCAACTCAAAACTTGTGGCGTGATCTGGTAAAGGTGTAATACAAGGTGGTTTTAGCAATGAGTTAATGACACCGTAAAGCTTTTTATGATTACCATGACAGTCATTGACTCTGTTTCTGTAATATTCAGAGCCAGCAAAATCAAGCTCCCGGCAAAAGCGATTTCTAAACTGTTTAAAAGTTTGTCTGCTGATTACTGTTTGATGCAGCCTCCACTTTCTTTCTGCACGTCTCCTCAGTGTTCTGACACGTGTAATGTGCTCATTTAGCCAAGGTAAACTCTGTTTAGTTGTTACTCGTTTCGAAACTTTTGGAGCATGCGTATCTAAGAGTTTGCTTAATACACTGTTATATGTGGAAACCAACTTATTACGATCACTACTCTGCAAAATTACTGGGTCGTAAAGAGCAGACAATAGCATATCATTTCTGAATGTTGTGAGGTTGATCTTTCTATAAGCACGAAGTGTAACATATTTGTTATCGATACTCCTGTCAACACGACTCAAGTAAGTGTGAACAAAACAGTGATCTGAAATAAAGTGATTACTCTCAGGTGAAGTGATACCAAGTCTATTGTCATCTCTTGTAATGATTAAGTCAAGCGTATTTCCGGATTCATGGGTTGGAATAGACACATGTTGAATGAGGTCCCTTGTAAAGCAGATGTTGTTAAATTTCTGGGCTGATTGGTCTTCAGAAAAGGTACTATGTCAAAGTATTTGAAAATTGGCAAGATTTCGCTGTTTAAATTGTCCTTGGTAGTTTGACTGTAGCTGCAATAATTGTAGCCTTGGTTGGCCGTGGGGCTTGGGCTTCTGTCGTGCGACTCGTGCCTTGCCCCAACCAAGGCACAAGCCGCACGACAGAAGCACAAGCCCCACGGCCAACCAAAGCTACAATTATTGCAGCTAGTTTGACTGTAGACCTGAATTCTGTATTTTTTCAAGTGATTTGGATGGTAGGATGATGACGACCGTGTTTTTCTTACTATTGGCCCGTTTGTTTACATGCCTGTATCTCATTACTTTTGAATGAACACTGACCATAATCCACAAGATCTTTCTCTTCTTCAGAAACGTAGACTGCCTTCTTTCAACATGACAGAAAGATGTAAAATATATATTTTTTTCTTGCGCTGCAGTCATGTTTGATTTCTTTCGATCTTTTTATAATAAACATCATTCAAAAACAATTAAAAATATAAAACAAAAATGCACAGCTGGTATTTTCTATACATAAATACATAAGTACATCCATCCATCTGTACATACATATACCGGTATATATATATATATATATATATATATATATATATATATATATATATATATATATATATATATATATATAGAGAGAGAGAGAGAGAGAGAGAGAGAGAGAGAGAGAGAGAGAGAGAGAGGGGGGGAGCTAGCTAGCTTACTGCACCTATTACTGGAAAATATCACAGTGAATCATGTACCAGTACTCACCACCTACTGAAACTAAATAGCTAAACAGCACATATCTGACACACACAATCAAAATGCCCTGCTTGGCTGTTACCAGATGTATTCGTAATAGTCTTGATCAAGTATGACAACACTACCTCTATAAATTATCAGTTCATTGGCCTGTCATGCAGGGACCTGCCATGCAGGCATTTATAAGCATAAATTTTCTTGATTAAATAGGACTTACACTTGTTAGAGTTCTTTACAATCTCAGAAAAGGATGCAGATTGTCATTGTCTTGCATATATATCGACCTGCCCCCTGAGTATATCCATTGTATGATTACAAAATTTAATAGTGAAGCTTTCAAAGACACATATGATTAGTACGGTCAATAGGTATTCAAACTTCAAGTTTTTGATTAAAAATATTGCAACCTTCTTCTTGAAAAATCATCAAGTTTGTAAATACAGAGACAGTAGTAGAAGCTGTTCACGACTTTTTTCTCTGTTCTTTGTTTTTTAAACCCAACCAAGTATGTTGAAACACCGAGTAGTACGTAAACACACATCTATATGTTTAAAATGCACCACTTTGTTTACATTTAAATACCATAATAGTCTATAGTCTGGACAAGAATTTACTTGTCAGGATAACAAAGCAGTTCACACATGTACAGGATCAGTGGACATACATGTACTGAATACTGTGTATTCAATCTAAATCATGCGCCCTGAGGAGTATAGAACTAGAAACTGTCGTTGACATTAAAAATAAAATAGCGAAAAACAGAATCATCAAGTTACATGTACATGTACTTCATGATCAGGTACAGAACTCAGGGAATGTTCCGCTGTTACAGATTAATAGATCACAATTGTCGATGGCACTGATGAACAATTAAGGTTGTAAGGTCACACAGAGGTCATGAAAACAGTCAATTGGACACCATCCCCACACATGTATGGCCCTGTCGATAGGGGAGAACACTCCCCTGTCAACAGGGTCATACATATAGCCTGACCAAAATGCCATTGGGGCAGAACCTAGCCAGAGACGATTTGGGTAATATACATATCAAAAGTGTGGAAAATTCAGGGAAAGTTCCCCCCCCCCACCCCAAAGGCTGCAGCCTTAATCAGTGACTTGTCTTCAATGTCTTCTCAATGTATCTGTTGACTATCAACTCCAAAACTGTCAGTGGTACCAGTCCACAGGATAGGACGACGTCATGAAACTCTTTGATGTCAAATTTCTCACCTGCAGAAGAGATGACGTGTGAACATGTACAAGTGTAAACATGCGACTCTATGCGGATCTACAAGTTCTGCAGAAGCCAATCTATCAAATACCAGCAATTTAAGATAGATATTTTGATCAATAACAGAAAAAAACACTGTTTGGTAGATTTGTTTTATTAACTAGATGAGTTTGGTTGAAAAAAAAGTTATCAACATCATGAACTGGGTATTTTGCCACGCTTTAGGACAGAGATCAAAAAATTGCAATCAATATAATGATGGATAAATATTGAAGAAAATTTCTAAATGGAGTTATACATTCTTTTGGCGTCCAAATATATATGCAACATTAGTCACATAAAGGCATTATGACCCAGAATAGTTATTTATTTTCAGTTGTTCACTTAGAATGTAAGGAACACAAACAATTAATTAAAATAATAAACCACATGACTTTGAGCAACTTATGTAGGAGGAAAATCATAAATAAATGATTTATTTGGGGTCAGATTTGCAAAGAAATGAGAGTTTTGGTTGTAAGTCTTTGAAGTGTCATTATCTTGCTTTGAGGCACTCTACAATGTTGCATATATATTTGGACGCCAAAAGAATGTATAACTCCATTCAGAAATTTTCTTCAATATTTATCCATCATTATATTGATTGCAATTTTTTGATCTCTCTCCTAAAGCATGGTAAAATACCCAGTATTCAGCATGTAAAATACAAAGGAGGGGGAAAGGGGTACATCTCTATTCTGGTTCTTACATGCATATTTGCACTTGTTGACCACATGTCAAGGTTACAACACCGTTCGCTTAGAAACATTTGCTGTTCAAAACCTCAGCAGTTTAACCCTTTAATTGCTATGGTTTAGCCCAAGCTCTTTGTCATCTATGGTGATTGTGGACCTGTTTACAGGCCACCAGGGGAGAAATGGTTAAACTTGCACCATCCTACTCTAGCAATTTATTGCATTTTTTTGGGTAAGGGATTGGACGAGTTCAAATCATAATTCGTCCTCAGATTTTCACACCTCCAAATGTATATATAGCAGAGGGGGTGTAGAGGTATGATGAGTGAGTTTTGTTCTCCATGTGAATTTTAATCATCTCCTCCACATTTACATACCAAGTTTATCCTGTGCCCTCTGTCGGAGTTCCTTGAACTTCATCAAACTTATTGTGTAGGAACAGGCCTATGATTTGCAAAAATAAAACACATTAAATACTGTTAAAATCTCATGGAAGATTATATCACGGGTCATGATAGCTGACAGACAACACTGCTCTGTGATTTTCTACACATGTAAAATTTTTGTTAAGCCATCACTGCTGGGTATGCTTGTTGCTAACAGAAGCAGCTGACGGTGAATGTTGCTCTGTAATTTTCTACTGATGTTACATTCTTTCTATTAGGTTAACACTGCAGGGCATGCTTGTTGCTAACGGAAACACTTTGGGGAAAAGGTAGTTCTCATTTGTTTTAAATTCTTTCTGTACGAAGGCATCGCAATGTCGTAAATTTAGCAGATTTCTGTCAGGCACCATTTTTCACCAGGAAAGTAGATCAATGTCAACACAGGTTTCTTCAGCAGCTGTTATATAGTCGAAAACCAATCACATTACACTACTGAATGTAGAAATCAACAATGATATACAGAAAATTAACATAAGAAAAAAAACAAAGTAACAATCAAAGGAGTTGGTAGGTGCTTGTTATTCTCAAACACGTTTGAATCAAATGACCTCACACATGATACGGAACAGATGAAAACAAACAAACTGCGGCCGAAATAAATCAAAGTACATAGTTTCACCTGAGATGCTTTTTACTATCTCACCTGACCAGGAGCCATCATATATCTGATTATGTCTGCTTCTATCAAATCATCAGCCATGGTTGTGTTTTCACGGAAGAATTCAGCAGCTCGCTCTTTGCTCCAACCGAAGAAATTTAAACCTGTGTCAGTGACACATCGGCACGCACGGACTAGTTCCTGGCAATACCGACCAAACCTGAAAATTCAACCAGAGGTTAAAGGTCAATTTTTTTAATTGAGTGCATCCTTATTGTAATTCTTGTGGCAATTTTGAAGATGGTTCCAGGAGAAGCTGTTCGTTTTTCGACCTTTCAGAATATAATGCTGAGGAAAACATGTAACGGCGAGGACGAAATGCTTATGACAACATGTTCAATGCCAAGGAGAACATGCTAAATTTGTAGAACACCACTACAAATGAATAGGACAACATGTTAAATATATAAGACAGTATGTTGAATGCCAAGGTCAACATATGAAGCACCTGAGACAATATACTGAATGTGCAAGACAAAATGATAGTACTCAAGACAACATGATGTTAATGTTAGTGTGTTTTTTTTGAAAGGAATATTTCTCATCTCCGATGACGAGGAAACCCCCTCATACTATATATTTTCAAAAAGCAGAGAATCTAAAGTTTAGTATATGGTAGCAATAGTTTACTCGAAGGATGAAGGTGTATATTTGGGATAAAAAACCTCAATTTTGGTATTAATGATAAAAATTAACTTAAGTCAAAAACTTAATAATAATTTTTGAAATGAAATATTTCACTTGAAATAAGAGTATATGTAGAAATGAAACGATTATTTTATTTTGCATTGTCTATCCTCATTCTAAAATGGCAAGGGTTGAAAGACTGACACTCAAAAAAGTGATTAAATACATGATTAGCAAAGTTTAAAAGCATCATTCAAAATGTATGAACTTTATTGCCAAACAAAATACTTGTTTTATTATATAGCATGTAATGAACATAATGTGAAAATTTCATAAAATTTGACCCAGCCAGAGTGGAGTTAAATTCTTTAGAAATTTTTAAATTGGGAGAAAAGAGAAGCCAGAAAATTGGGTGATTTGCATACATTTGCATTAATTAACACTTCTTCATCATGCAACTTACGACTCCTTCACAAGCTAAAAGGTGAATCCAACCAATATTTTAATCTTTGGTTAACAAAATAATTAAAATTGAATGAATATTTGCAAAAAAGTGATTTTGAGCAAAATACGCTGTGTTGAGTGTGCCCCCCCCCTTAAGTCAACAATGGCTTTCCATAGCACATACTTACAGACTGTATGAGTCACCCTCATACATGCCCATCTCTTCACCAAGAAATTCACAATACATGCCCCATCCCTTAAAGATGAAAAAAACAAACAAACTTATTATTTAAACTTAAAAAAAAACCAATTTCTGAAAATGTGTACACGTCCTGGGAGTAATGTTGAGAATTGTAAAGAGTCATATAACATGGATCGGTTTGAATTGGTCCATTCAAGAAATATTTAAACCAGAAAAACAAGAATGACAAAAGCAAATGAGGTCTGCATCTTAGGTACTGGAGGTCATCTTTAGGAACATGCATATCAACTTCTATAGCAATCCTAAATACATAAGCAAATGTCAACAAAAAATTAGCCAGAGAAGGCTTGAAAAAAAGAAAAGGTTGGAAGAGTGGGGAAAAAATAAAGAGTGGGAAAAAAATAAAGAGTGGGAAAAAAATGTACAAGGGATCTGGTAAAAAGTAATGCTACCTCATCAATCTTCTGGACCCTACCCCCTCCTGAATATCAAATGTTCCATCCCTTTGTTGATCATGTTTACAAAAGGTCAGATGGCAGGAAATATATTTACAACCTTGGGGATTTTTTAATTAATGCTATGAGTGTTATCATTTGAATGTAAACAGCACTTAAATTAGTTACAGATAGTGAAATGCCTTCCACTGTGGGGGGGGGGAGGGGGGGGGATTACGACATCTGGAATTATCCTGGATCCAAATTTCTAATCAGTTCTTGTGTGTCTTACATGGAAATGTTGCAGAAATTGATCCGCAATGAAAAAAATTTACCTCAGCTTTGTTTTCTGGATCAAATTTTCCTACAAATTGATACCAAATATGACAAAATTATGTTCACAGCCTTTGAAACTGTCTCACAACATGTCCTGGGTTGGTTTAGGTCATTTAAGGTCAAAAACTGAGGAAATTACCTAAAATATAAAAATTTGGGGGCTTCCCAACACTTTGAGCAGAAAATTTATCTCATAACATCCCTCAGGACTTTTGTACCAAATTACAAAGCTATCAGACAAGTAATTTTGAAAACAAGTTTTCTTGACCAAAAATGACAAAATTGTCTTAAAAATACAAATTTGTATACTTCAGGACAACTTCCACATATCTAACTATTGTCATCCCTGGACATCTGTACACCAAATATAAAAGCTGTCTGTCCAGGGGCTTTAAAAAGAAAATATTTTTTACGATTTTTTGACCAAAAATGACAAAAATTGCCCCTACACAGTAATTTTTCCAATTTTGTCGTAATTTCAACAAATTAGAAGGGTAACACCCTTGCAAACATCAAACCAAAATTGAGAGAAACTGGGCAGGCGGTTTCAGAGAAGAAAAATATTTACTTAAAATGAGGAAAATGACCAAAAAATTCAGCAAAAATACAAAATTCAAGATATCTTCACGACATACATAAAACTGTATAAGGTCTACCTAAGGTACTTGCATACTAAAATTCAAAGCAATCAGAACAGACGTTCTTGAGTAATTGATTTTTGACCATTTTCACATTTTTAAAGCTCATTTGCATAATTTGGGCACTGCAAACTTCATTTGAACAAAATCCCATCCACAGCCCAGGATGCATCCACAGACCAAATACACGCTGAAAAGAGCAGCGGTTCATGAGTTTTTGAAGTTGACGGACATACTGGTACATACATACACACATACATACAGATGCCACTGACTTCAGCTTATGCGATAATCTCACATTGTTATAACCAAATGTGAGCTAAAAATCAAATCTTTTGGAATGTATTTGAGGATATCTCATTGAGCTTGTAAGCCATACAAAGCTGACTTGCAAACTCTGATCTCAAGTTAGACTGAATAACCACTGATTATACTGGTTGTTAGACTAACAACTACATAGTCAGACTCTCAAACTTTTACAATTCTTCACTGATCTACCACTTCTGGGGGCTAATTTTAAAGCTCATGGAGTAAGAAAAGTTTTCACCTTCAACACCATACTTTTTTCAAAAATCAAAAAATGCAATTTTCCTAACCGAGTTAACACAGGAATGGCAGCCATATTGAATTTCAAATATTGGTAAATGTGTTAGGTGATTTGTTACTCATGGACACAAAAGTTGTGAGGTGGACCATGATTTTTAATCTCGGACGGTAAGAGAATGGTTGAAATTTTCATTGAGAAAACTTTTGACAAAAGTTTCAGTCTTTTACTTTCAAGGCAAATACTACCTTAATGGAATTGCTCACATCTACTCTGTACAGCCTGCACTCACAAAGTAACAGAGTGACAAGACTTTTGAGGATATTATCATATTTCTATTTTAGATGCACGCATGCATGCTCATGTACCGTACATCAGTCACAATCAATAGACCAGCACATCACCTCAACGTATCCTGTGTTTTTTGGAAATCTAGACGGAGCAGTGCAGAACTGGCGTTCATCCTTCAGTCTTCTAAATCCCGGCAGGTGATCCTGTCCTAGACTGTATGAACACTGGAGATGGTGACCGGGTTCCGCTTCATGAAGAGTCAGTGACATCACTTCATATGATGGCCTTGGAGGCAATTAACACAACATAACGACATGACATGGCCTCACATAATGAAAGCCTACAATTTCATAATACATGCATTTCATCAGATAATGTAGATGCAGTACTTGTGACAGCAACATCTACATATAGGGTGTTTCCTACGCATGGTAAGACACCCACTGTTGTATTTTGTAAATCTACTTCATACGCTGGCCTTGGAAGCAATTAAAGGTACAGTAGCTGCAACTTTTACTAATTTGTTCACTATTTTTGTTGTGTATGTAAACAGCAAGTTCTTGTTCTACTCCCCAAAGCATATTGGAAAACTTATAGACTATACAAATACACTGAGAAAGACACATACTGAGACACTGAAGCATTCAGACAGACACATACTGAGATACTGACACACTGAGACACATGTATGGAGACACTGACACACTCAGACTGCCACAGACAAAGACACTGAGAGCAGAAAAGGAGAAAGAAGAGGCTTGAAAATAATACCATGCCAGGTCATATTGATAAAACTACGTCAACTGTATCATATGGCAAGCCAAGTGTTGCAAAATTCGTGAATTTTATGTTTATGTTCATAAAAAGCATTTTTGCGTTCATAAAAACTATGTTTATATTCCTGAAAACCATTTTTGTGTTCATAAAAAAACATTTTTGTGTTCATGAAACACATTTTTGTGTTCATGAATTTTATGTTTATGTTCATAAAAACCATTTTTAATGTTCATGAAAACCATGTTTATGTTCATGAATTCCATGTTTATGTTCATGAAAACTATTTTTTGTTCATGAAAACCATGTTTATGTTCATGAATTTTATGTTTATGTTCATAAATTTCATGTTTATGTTCATAAATTTCATGTTTATGTTTATGTTCATAAATTTCATGTTTATGTTCATAAATTTCATGTTTATGTTCATAAATTTCATGTTTATGTTCATAAAAAACATTTTTGTGTTCAAAAAACCATTTTTGTGTTCATGAATATATGTTTTTGTTCATAAAATCCGTTTTTGTGTTCATAAAACCATTTTTGTGTTCTTGAAATTATGTTTATGTTCATAAAGTTTATGTTTATGTTAATGAAAACATTTTTGTGTTCTTGAATTTTATGTTTATGTTCAAGAAACCCATTTTTGTGTCTATGGACCATATTTTTGTGTTCATAGTTTGTTTTTATGTTCATAAAATCTCATGTTTGTGTTCCTGAAAACAAATTATTTTCATGAATTCGATATTTATGTTCATTGAAAAACATTCATTTGTTCCTAGATTTCATGTTTTTGTTCATGAAAAACAATTTGTGTTCATAGATTTCACGTTTACAGGTATGAACCATATGTTCTTTCAAAAAATCATGTTTGCATTCCAAAAAAACATGTTTATATGCATATACTTTTTCACGATAGGTGGCGCTCTGCAGTTCTCAGAGGTGGCCATATTATGACAGACTGTTTGTGGCCGTAGTGTTTTTACCCCTTCACCCCCGAACACCCAGCCCACAACACCGTCCGCGCAGCATATCCCAAAATCCTAATACGATGCGATGATGAACCATTTTCTCGAGAACAGATCCGTCTTAAGGCGGAAATCGCGCCCTTGGCATACATTGTACAAAAAACTCTCTTGGAGTGTGCATCCGCCCATGGACCCTCGAGAAAAACGAGGGTCTATGATACGCCATGGTAAGACAGCCATTGATCATCGCAGTGAGAGACAAACTTGGACTTCGCTAAGCCTACAGGTTGTATGGCCTGTTTCTGGGCATGTCTGGCGAAATTGAGGGCCCGACAGTGTAAATTACTTCAGTGTGCTCAATCCAATTTCACGAGTCCCAATCCATTTTGGCCAATTCAATTCAATTTAGAGATTGCATTAAATCAGGTAGGAACCTTACGGTTTACATAAGTTTCCTGGATGAAATACAAGGGAAGTGTAATAAGCTCAAGCTGCCCATGGAATTTATCATCTGCCTTATCCTTATTAAACAAAAACTCCCTTTGTTGCACTTTGCTATTTCTGGTGGCATTTTCAACAGGGACTGAAATTCGCAACTGACAGTGCGTTTCTGTGTCATCAGATCTAACGCGACGTTTATTCCGAGGAGAAACCGCATGCTAGTTACGGACTGGTAATTACTCCGTCACGTGATTTCAAACGATTTGCACGGTGAATAGTTTTATATATCTGCGAGCACAGGTCGCTGATTGCCCGGCTGCCAGGTTTGTTCGTCCCGTTTTGCTGTGGTAGTCTCGTATCACCAAGAGACCGCGGAGATTACCGGTGCAGCAAACGGAGCTATTCATCGAAAAAGCTATTCCGGAAGCATTTTGTGAGGGCCGGGGAAATTTTAATTTTACTGGGGCAGGGGATATATTTCTAGGTGGCAGTGGAGCAAATTTTAGTTTTTTATGAACATAAACGTGGATTTCATGAACACAAAAATAGCTTTTATGAACACAAAAATGGTTTTGATGAACATAAACAAAAAATTCATGAACACGAAATTGGTTTTCATGAACATAAACATGGAATTCATGAACACAAAAATAGCTTTTATGAACACAAAATGGTTTTGATGAACATAAACATTAAATTCATGAACACAAAAATGGTGTTGATGAACATAAATATAAAATTCATGAACACAAAAATGGTTTTCATGAACATAAATATGGAATTCATGAGCACAAAAATGATTTTTATGAACACAAAATAGTTTTCATGAACATAAAAATGGTTTTGATGAACATAAACATAAAATTCAGGAACACAAAAATGGTTTTCATGAACATAAATATGGAATTCATGAACACAAAAATGTTTTTTAAATCAAATGAGACACAGCTTATTAGTATCAAAACTAGTGAGACAGGGATATACATCTAAAAGACTCGTGAGGACTTTCAAAAAGTTCTACGGTCGATATGATGACATTGTGGTCAAATATGACACCTCAGTCACTCAAATGATTAGCGACAGCATTCCCGGCTTTGACTTATAACAGTGATTCATATACTGTATCACTTCATACAATATTTAGACAATTTTGGGACCAATCCTGACGGGTGTAGCATGCTAGCAGGGTACGTTTACCCATTCCGGACACCTGTTACCACCACTAACTATCAGTGGTTCAGGATGGTCCTACTTAAATTTGTAAATCTCAAATGTCCCATGGACCTGGTAATGCATTACCTTGAATGAAAATGATTATTGGACCAGTTTAATGTCATATTAACATACAATTCATGAACATAAAAATGGTTTTGTTGAACATAAACTTAAAATTCATGAATACAAAAATGATTTTTATGAACACAAAAATAGTTTTCATGAACATAAGAATGGTTTTGATGAACATAAACATAATATTCATGAACACAAAAATGGTTTTCATGAACAAAAACATGGAATTCATGAACAAAAAAATGTGTTTTATGAACATAAAAATAGTTTTCACGAATTTTGAAACACTTGGCTTGCCATAGTATCAGCTTACCTAGTTTTAGGGTCTGAACAATTGATATTAACTATTCCAGGTCTGTTCCCAGAAGGTGATGGTCCAACATAATAAGCATTAACCAAAGCCTTGTCACCAGCTTCTATTCCCAAGACTCTGAAAAAAATCATCGATATGTTTCCTTCATATTAGATTGGCACATTCCTATAGAAATGTTTTGAAAATTCAAACTCTGCATACACATGTATTGCTTATGGGAGACTAAAAACATTTGAAAATGGGCATGTTTTTTCATTTCAAACTATTTTCCTTATTGCAAAACATGTTGTTCAAGACTTCACGGAAATGCATAAAAGAAACATGACTTCCCTGTGGAATCTGACAGGCATCAAGTTCTAAGAAGTTGGAATTTTTTATACATTCTCATGAGACAGGGGACATAGTAAGAAAGAGTGTGGGAGTGTCTTCCCTTCTCGTTATTATTTTCTAAGTGTAAAAGTGTCATTCCAAACTCACTTAAAGAGGCACTCCCACTTGGTAACATTTTTAAAACACATTTTTTTCATGCCCACGGTCGATATGTGACATGGCGACTGTGCGCGGATCGCGAGATATCGATAAAAAAATGTCATTTCCAGAGCATATTTTTCACATCCCGAAGTTTTACGATCGTTTCTGATTTTGACCCGAAATCCCCCGAAGGCTTGTTGTTGTGCTGATTGACGATATTCTAGGGAGTCTATAATAAGTTCAAACGACGCAATTAATTTACTTCCCACTGTAAAGACTTTGTATACAGCATTATGCCTTTACCTCAGGTAAGTTTTGTACAACTTCTCTTAGCTTTTGTAGTTTTCATTATTCTTATTCAGTTGTACTATATTTTTAAACAATACCACATAAACATCAGTTTTTACGTGTCAAATATTAGCCCCCACCTATGACTACCGGTACATTTTGTCGTCTGCCACACAGTACACCGCGTGCATGGTATGCATCTATGCATACCACTCGGCGGCCGTTATGTATCAACCGCACGTAACTGTGCTAGTCACCTATGTGAATTCTGGTGGAATCAAACTTTGTTTTCCGTTTTTTCTCAGAGTCAGTAAGACTCGGCTTTCCCCCAGGGGGCATGACCGATCACCGACGCAAGTGGTACTGTGGCATACAGCAGCGTAAGCGTAGACTCGTACTCCATAGCTTAGTTGACAATGGCCCCAGTGCCGAACGTTCGATGTTCGGTAGCTGAATTTAGGTGGGCCACCGGACTTCAAACTTTTACTTTTTTGAGGACTTTTTATCGATATCTCGTGATCCGCGCGCAGTCGCCACGTCAAATATCGACCATTGGCATTAAAAAAATGTGCTTTAAAAATGTTACCAAGTGGGAGTGCCACTTTAATTTTTTATGAGAAATGCACCCCAATTCAAAATTCAGAAGAGCAAAGGTGAGAAACCTTGAACATCCGGAAAATTTACAATTCAAAATCTTTGAAGAAAGATGGAAATTACAACACCTGCAAAATTTCATGTTTTATGAAAAACTGAATAATGCACTGCACAGAGTTTTAAGCCTTTGAATGCCGTATTTTTTCCCACCAAAATTTAAGTACAACATTTTACCAGTTTTTGCGAATTTTTCTTTAATAGTCCTGATAATTTTGGACCAAATAGACATATTTTATTTGCTACAGTTTTTTATCAAAATTTTGGCAAAAATCTGGAAAAAATTTACTACAAACTGTATATTTTAGAAAGATGACAAAAATTGACTTTGGCACTCAAAGAGTTAAACATCTGTCAACCCTCTCACTCCTATTTTCTAGTGTAAAGATCAAACTTTGCCATAGAGAATAATGGGATTTGACCAAACCATAGTGGTCAAGGGGTTAATAATAACAAGGCGTCAGTAGACTTGCCCACAGGCATCTGCTGACATTCTGGCATTGTTTATGCAAAGTGCGAGATTTTAGTACATCATTTTTCTGTAACATGCCAAAAATTTGAATGACAGAGAGTCAAATTCACTGTTGCTGAAACTGGCCTTTGTCCAATTTGAAATCCTTCTAACCATTGATACATGTATGTGTTTCTATGCAAAGCACAAATGACAGTGCTTTGTGATGAACAATCACCAATACCAGAACTGAGTGTAGAATGTCTAAATTGAAGAGTTGCCAATACCATAACTATCGTCTGGCAGCAACATCGTTCCATCACAAAGAAATCATCTCTGCTAGCGCTAAAGTTGAAACATTGTTTGGGACATTCAGCAGGATGTGTGGTGTTGTTTTGACTACGTGTGACCTCCTTCCAGACAATGTTTCCACTTTTGGAGAGTTGATTTCTTTGTTGTTGACTGATATAACCACCTAGAAAACAGTTACACTTGACAGTGTTGTAACTCCTCAAGTCAGGTACTATGTCAAGTTCCCGTACTGCCAATGGTTCAATGTAAACTACTGTTGATCTGGTTTTGCTTACCTACTGTATTATCCCACAACAAACCAATATCCAGGGTCCATACACTAGCGTCACTTAAAGGTATACTGTCACCTGTTCCAATTTTTCCACAGTTACCATGGAAAGAGAAAATCTAACCAATCACAGATTTCAAGCGGGTGGCCTCTTTTTAAAAACAGTGCCCTCACATGGGCATTTTGAATACCAAGGAACGCCCCTTTGACCATATATGGGCATATTTAGATTACAGGTGACTGTATACCTTTGAAGTTCAGGTACTTTCAAGGACTTTGTCAACATTTTCAAGGACTCTATGACATCATCATTTTCCAGATATCGTTTTTACAATATTTAATGATGACTGATCATCTTGTTGTTTTTGAAACTCATGGGTGGATTACATCAATTTTCCATGAATTTCCAGGATTCAATTTCATTTTCAAGGGCTTTTCCAGGACTTTCCCAGAGGCTTTTAAATTCTTCCAAAGGTCACTCAATTGCTTTCAAAGATTGTATAGACCCTGTATATTTCAATATATTTTCAATATACTGAGCAACGCGACTTATACCTGTGTAACTTATAGCGTCAAACCATGGGAGACTACAGAATGTTTGTTGTTTTCACAACATCAAATAAATAAACACCTACGTGAAGTTTTCCAAATAGAAAAGCAGTTTCTTGAGAAACTTATACATTGTACGTTAAAGGGCAAGTAATGCTATCTTTTGATGATTTTTTCACTATTGTTGTTTTTGACATTTAAAAAAAAATAATGAAAACATTATCAAAAAGATAGCATTAAAACTACAAATTATTGCAGTTTCTAGAGAAAAACTTCAGCACACATAAGGAATTAAACTGACTTACTGTAACTCTATTCTAGGTATGTTCTTAAAAAACTTTGGCAGCTGCTTGCGAATTCTTTCCAAGGCTTCCCTGAAACTGCCAAGATATTGCTCCTGTTTGCCATCATGTCATGAAAAAAGAGCAAATTCATAAAATTT
Organism: Ptychodera flava; assembly: GCA_001465055.1. Classification (NCBI taxonomy): domain Eukaryota; kingdom Metazoa; phylum Hemichordata; class Enteropneusta; family Ptychoderidae; genus Ptychodera; species Ptychodera flava. The sequence goes on from LD346628.1 coordinate 130,916, forward strand.
AGAAGTCTGCTGTTGCTGTACTTCAAGCAGACAAGAGATAAATAACTACTAAAGAATTTGTAAGGATCTTGTAACTATTTCTTCAGACAATTTTCATTTCACCTGAACAAAACATAATACAAGTTCATGATTGATTTTAAGAAAGTCATGTATTATTTTCTTTGGAATTATGAAATTCAAAAAATCATTCGGATTTGTCCCTTTCACCGATAAATGATGTTTTCAGAAAGTGATAAAAACCTTAAAAGTTTATGCCTTACCTCATTGTCAAAATAGAACTGCTTATCCCTCTGTAGGTATTCATAGAATTCTTGGAGAGTGCCATCAAAGCCAACCAGTTTCATTATCTTTGGGAAAAACAGCAGCAGTTTAAGATTTAAAATTTTACTGAAATATTTTGTTTGTTTGTTTGTTTGTTGTTTGTCTAGGCAACAACATACTGGTATAACAAACTCCAAACTACAATGCAAATTCTAATGAAATGATGGGAAAATAAATATACTGGTATATTTACAGCAATTACAAAATATTTCAATATTGAATATTCTTGTCATTTTGAATGGTTTTGATGAAATTCCATATACACAAGTCATACTGTATAGGGCCACAGGAGTGATGTCATATCTTCTAATGATATATACAAGCCTTACCTTTTGCATTTCACTCTGTAACCTTTTGACCTCTCTGTGACCTATGTCATGCACATCCTGAGGGGTGACATCACAGGTCAAATAAAATGTCAGAGCTGCCTGATAGTAGGCTGCGCCATTCGTGATGGAGGAGCGGGAAATGTCACACTTGGCATTTGGAATATACTCCTGCGATAAAAAATGCAGAGATTTTCGGTGAGTCAATAACATGCATTTACATGTATATCATGGTGTATCACACTGGGCATTTGGCATTGGAGAATTGAAGATACACTATTTTCAGTCAGTCAGTACATTGTATTATAAAATTAATGTATAATGAAATGTCACACTGGGAATGCCTGCAGTAGGGATATTCTCTGGGGATGAAAGCACAGAGATACATTTACCTAGCGAGTCGGTCAGTCTGAGTAACCATATACGCTTCATGGATATGCAAAAATTTAGTTATTAATTCACCCTTATCCTTCCAGGCTCGTCACTTTCCCATTTGCAAAGTCAGTAAAGAAGCAGCATTGAGCCAAAACCCATATATACTTTGACTTACTAAGCATGATATACTATTCAGGGCATGTATTGCCTCTCCGGTTTTAAGCAACTTGACTATTGGTGGCATGTGAACTTGGTATATGAACTTTTCAAAGTTGTTGGTCAAGCTATTGGATATCTGATCAATCAAGCACTGCTTCATGCAATCATTCACTAAAACCTGTCATAATAGTTGACATTCACTGGCTTGTCAGCTGGCTATTTCTAGTGTGATATTATGTCAAAAAATGACAACAAAAAAGTGGCACTTACTTCTTTCAGGAAGTGTACAAATTTTTGAAATGAAGCTTGCACATTATCCTTGATAAGTTGAACACCCATCTTTTGGATTTCCAATTTCCTGTCAGGGGGTCACAGAGACAATATCAAGAAGTGAAATAAAGTACAGCAATTGTTTCGGTCAATGAAATATTAATGTATTAACACTGATAATAGTAACTCAACCACAGTCCACAAAGATATAAGCAATTCAATGACAAATGACCATGTAGTTGATAGTATATCTTAGAAATTATAGCTGCATATATTTACTTGTAGAATCTGATGAGCCAAGACACTTGGGTGGGGCCATGGCTGAATTTTCTCCTTGAACAATATCAATATTCTTGTCAACATGACTCCACATATGACTAAGGAAAATTCTTAGCCAGGTATTTTTGCAACCAGTGACAATGAACCTTGTGACAAAATAAAGGGACTGGAGCTGTAAACTATTTTTATTTTTACATTGCGTAGAACCACAGCTCCACGAAAAAACTAGATTTTCTGATTGTCAGATTACTCCATTAATGCTTTGGTACATGTCACTATGAACGTTAACACAGGAGGCATATCTCTCTCATACTTTGTCCTTGATAACTGTACTTGTGAATTACGTATACAGTATGTCTCCATTCTAAATGGTCAAGAAAATGTGCTTCATGAATTATGGAACCAAATGTTGCTGTATGTAATACACATGTCACTGATCAAACAGAGACGAAATGCATTCAGCAGGTGTATCTTTGCAATTAGCACATGAGCATGTCCACCCCTTATCCCTGTAAGTAGGTCCACAATCACTGTTGGTAATAATGGGTTTGGACCAAACCATAGCAGTGACAGGGTTGAACCATGGGAAAGATGTATCAGAGTTTATAGAATATAGTGTACCGGTACTTAGATTATGATATCGACAAACATGCCTCATTGATTGCTCTTAAAGACCTGTGTTCATAAATTCTGACATCAGAAAATGTTGATCATATGCCATATGTGTGAGTGGGTGGGTGGGTGGATAGGTAGGTAGGTAATGGTTGTCATGTTTGTATGTATATTGCATGAGTGTATGTACGTATGTATAAATGTAGAGTTATGTTGTATGTATATACATATACTATATGTATGTATGTATGTCTGCCTGCCTATCTGGTTGTCATGTATATATTGGTATGTATGTATGTCTGTCTGTATGTCTGCCTGTCAGTCACTTTGAATGTATGTATGTATGTATGTATGTATGTATGTATGTATGTATGTATGTATGTATGTATGTACCCCTGTATGTATGTATGTATGTATGTATGTATGTATGTATGTATGTATGTATGTATGTATGTATGTATGTATGTATGTATGTAGGTAGGTAGGTATGTATGTATGTATGATGTATGGTATGTCTGTCTGTCTTTCTATCAGTCACTTTGTATGTATGTATGTGTCCACATCAAAAACTTGAAGACTGCTGCATGATGTATCTTCACGTATTTAGTTATGTGTGGCTAACAAAAGTTGTGTTTGGCTAATGAAATGAAGACCAAATTAGCCACACTGAGAAAGTGTTGCTACTGACTTGAAAATCCTAACACTAACCCTGACTACAGTTACTAGAACACAAAGAAAGAAACTGTGTACATACCTATCTTCAGTTATATTACTCAGGTCCTTTAGTCTTAGGAATGGCTTGTAGAAAGAAGTGGACTCCACACTCTTCTGTACAATCTCGCCAATACGTCTTGCGCAAGGTTCCTTTAAATATTGATGATAATATCAATAATTTCATTGAATGATTTGCTCTGAATTAATTTCCAAATGCAGACATGAAGAAAGAAATTTATTTGATATATTTTTTGCCTTTTGTGTCCCTTTTCTGCTGATCACACAAATAAAGATGTGCGATTTCTAGAAATGGAGATGCATGGAGCTTTGAGGTTTCCCATTTATCGTCAGGTTTGACTCTAGCGACGACTCCATTTAGACCTACATGTACATATATATATGGCAGTCTTGTACTCATTGGTGTGTGTGTGTGTGTGTGTGTGTCTATCGTCATGCAAGTGTATAAGCTCTTACAGATCAGAGTGGGTTCAAAATTATAGTACTTGAGTTGAAATGTACCATATGTACTTACAATGACCATCGGATGGGCAGTGATTCCTTCTCGTATCCCATGTTGCATCAGGATTATAAAATCATCTATCTGGTGACAGAAAGCCAAAGGAGAATAATTGATGATCACTCCACATAGCCATCCAATATCTGAACACATAACTAAATACTGATATCAAGAACTTCAAATCAAGTCAGTACTTAGCAATGAGTACTTTTATGTCTTCGATGATTTGTATCGTACTTGTTCGTAAGCTGTTGCAAGACATTAAAGTCATAGCTCCCGCTACTTTCTGACATTAATTGACTTCAAACCCACTGCTACATAACTTTGAAGCCATGTTTTTTGTGTGACTTAGTCTCAAAACCTAATAATTACATCATTGATCAATTGCTCCCACAATGCATTGCCAGTCTGTATCATGCCATCGTTCAGAGATATTTTAATGGGATTTAGACTTTGCTGGGAGGGGGAGGGAGGGCTGGATGAGAGTCCTGAAGTGCAGTCTGGGTAACTGAGACTACACTCCTTCAGAAAATTGCAAATAATCATTTCAAATATCATCACTAACCTGTTCTGGTAACTTCCTTAATCTTGAGAAGAGTTTTTCATAGTCATCTTCACAGCAGTAGTTCATGCTATTAAAAAGTCTTTCAAGATAGACGAGTAGGTTTTCCATACCACCTATAGGTATGTAATAGCTGAAAAAATTTCAAGTGCAACCAGTTTTAGAAGTATTTAACCCCATAACTCACAGACGTATTGTTTCATAGCTATTGGTAATGGGACATTTCAATTATATTTGAAAGACTTTTGAGGGTTTTTGTTGCAATTTATGTTAACTATGTTTGTTGTTCTGCTCCCCGAGGCATGTGGAGATATACAATATTCAGCTAGTTAAGCTCCATAAGCTCTATCTTTTGGCTATTTTTTCAGAACTTTTGTTTTGTGGTTTCCCTACACTTTCTGCATTGAATCCTCAAACTGTAATTTAATGCCAAGTATTTAGCATATCAACACAACCTATATGAGTATAATCTTCATTGTTATTGTTGAAAATTTTATTCAAGTCCGGACTAGAATTCATTTATAAACGATAAACAATGATCACCACACACATAAAAGCTGTGTTGACAAAAAGAATACCTGAAATTTTAGCATGACAAATGGATTAGGGTCAGACACGGTAGTTGATATACAGAAGCAGAATACTGTTAAACCTGCCACAAGTTACAGCTTATGTCGGCCTTTAACTCAGTCTCTATTTGTGTAAACTGTGTTAAGCCAAAGTAATTAAATTCTTTGTTTTGCATCCACTCAAAATGGGAAAAGGTACGCGTCTAAGCGGCTGAAAAACACACACAAGAAAATTAACATAATGTAATTTGATTGCAGCAAATAAAAAATTGTAACAAAATTTTAGTTCAGAAAAGCTCAGCCGTCATGTCTAAAATTTCCTATTCAAATACATTGTGTGTTTTTCATGAAAACCTTAAAAACCTACGCGCGTGGGGACGCAAAACAAAGAATTTAATTACTTTGGCCTTATTATTACAAATCAAAACTGGTCCGACTAGAATTCAATAGTAAATAACAATAGTGCATGATTTCATATACGATACAAAAATAGTGTAAGTCACAATCACAGAAGTGACAACTGTGTAACAATCACAGTGCTTGTAATGTGTGCTACACTGATTATCTTGACACCCTTTAGATTTCAATGCTGATCTTGAATGACTTAATCCGAAAAGCGTTACTTGATACATAGAAAACTGTAATATTATACCTACCCTTTCAAGTCAAAGCCCTTTAAGTACACTTCCAGTTCGTTTTTCAGAAGTGCAAGGTTGATCACGTCATCTTCATTCTGCTCATTGCCCTCCAAGTCACTCACCTGTTGCAGAAACCTTTGACAAACTCGCTGGTGATAAATATTACAAACAGTTCATTAACTTATTGGCAGGAGTTAAGAAGATTAAAACAAAAAAAAACTTGGCATTTATCTTTTGGAAGGCCAGAATCAGCAACCATTTCAAACCATATAGCTGCATAGCTTTAATACCGCTTTGTATCTACACACTGTTCTTGAGAATTAAAGTCCCAGCTAATTACGAATGTATGCGCACAGCGGGTCACCTTAATTATTGTTCTTGTCATGGATAGTGATCCCTTTTTAGCCTAGAATCTATTCGTCCGCTTGCCTCTGAGCACAGGCGGCCCACACACTATTAATAAGCTTATTATTGAATTTTCTCAGTTTTTCTATCAGTTCCTCTCCTTTTCTTCATGCTCTGACTGATTGTAGTAATAAAATAAATGACTATATAGCCTAACCTAGCCTCTTGACTCTTTATTTATTTTACACCCCATTACAAGGACGTTTATCTTTCATCTTGTAATTAATTAGTCAACACATCTAATTATGCTAATCCGTGGATTTATCAGGGATTTTATGGGTTGGTCAACATCGCGAAAGATAGTAAAGGTTATCTCTATCTTTCCAATGTTGATCAACCCTTGATAAGTCCACGGATTAGCATAATTAGTTGTGTTGACTAATTAATTACAAGATGTGTATATGAGAGATAAGCGTCATTGTAATGGGCTGTTGAATGAATAAAGAGTCAAGAGGCTTGGTTAGGTTATATAACCACTCCGATCAGTCAGAGCATGAAGACACAGTCCCTATATCCATAGAGGGACTGTACGAAGAAAAGGAGAGGAAGTGATAGAGAAAACAGTGAGAAAAACTCAAAAATAAGCTTATTAATAGTGTCTGGGTCAGTTCGTTGCCACTCTTAATTTTGAGGGTCGTTTTCGACCGACTGCGCATGCCCAGATCTCAACTCGATTACGTCACTGACTTCGAAGTCTTCGTGTTTGGTTTGGGACATCGGCTAATTTCGGCCTTTGTTTTAATGCTATGGAAGGTCAAGTTCGGAAAAATTCGGTCATGACTAACCTCACAACATCATGGCAGCATGAGAGCATTGTAGGTCGTAATTTGCCAACTTTTCGAGCTTTCTGTTTGACGTAGTGCGATCGTCACCTCAATGTTTTCAGTATCGGCAGTGACAGGTCAAGCACCTGCAGTTCAAAAAAGTCCCATTTTCGCGTACTTATGTGTTTGTGAGCAATGTCATTCGAGTTTTTCAATCAATAAATATAGATGAACAAAGGATGGCACTTTCATTGAACTATGTTGACGGGGGACGTTGGGGGACATTTTTGAAAATCGGTTACCCTTCCAAATGTATTCGTTTAGCATGGTAAAGCCAGCGAAATTGATGATCGCCGAACTGTGGATTGTTCAAAAACTTTGAATGTGCATATTTTTGATAAAGAGCTATGTGCAATAGAGGAAAAATTTTAGAATAAGACAGGGTTTGCCTAAAACTAAACCAAATGCAACAGTTACTTCATATTGACCCAGAATTGAGTCAGAATTTATAAATGCCCCAGCCATCTGTGTGTGTGCCGGGGGGGGGGGGGTTATGGCGATTTGCTTCTTGATTTTAGGGTTTCCAAGTTGTCTTTCCCGGGGTTGAGGCATTTGACAAACTCATAAGATTATTTCCAAATACCCCACACTAGGGTAGTACATGGGTAGGGGTTGACATTGACTTCGTACTTTCCACTGTCCCTTAAACCACATCGTAAATATGTTGAAGCTTCAGCATGCTCGAAATACATGTTTTAATACAGATACACTTCTGTTAGTCAAATCACGTGTCACACATTTAGAACCGACCTAGACACATTGGGCATGGAGTAAAATCAATGACTTTGCATGTCGCCTTAAGTTCAACTTAATTCGCATTCCGAAACTTCATCATTATAATACATACAGTGATAATACCATTGCCAATGAATTGTTCCCGAGAATTTACCAATGAATGGGCGTTCAGTTATGAACACGGAGGAAAATGTACAGCAAAGCGAAACTTGAGGTCTAAATCAGCTTGAAATTGGTGTGTAAACAACCTATAGGCCTATATCTTCGCTAAGTGATCGGTCCCGGCATTATCACTTGCCCGGCTGCACTGTGGGCGGTCACCGTCCATTTCCGAGTGCATACAGTTCAACCGCTGATTAATTCCCGCTGTTATCTGTGTGACGTATACGCGTAATCGGGATTGAATAGGCATGCGCGTATCAAAGTTCACGAGGTCGTACAATCTGCGATTGCGCGAACGAACCTCCAAATTAAGAGTGGCAACGAACTGTGGGTCGCCTGTGCTCTGAGTGGGTCAGGGTACGGAGGCAAGTGGACGAATAGATTCTAGGCTAGCGACTTTTACCATGGACAGGGCATGGTGCGTGGGCAGCAAAAACGATGTACTAATGTAGGGCAAAGGGCACTCGGTGGTCAAACTTTTCCAGCTGATTTTCCTCTTAATACCAATGATTCAGTGTAAAGTAGGACACCTTTATCGAAATCGCTTTCAGAATACGAAAAACCACAAATACACCGGTACCGGATCACAGTGTCAGTGACCATGGAGGTACCAGACTGGTACCTCCCAATCTGATTAAAATCAGATGTAGAGCACGAGGCGATGTCTTCCACGTACGCGGTATTGCTGTCGCCTCTCACCTAATACACGTGAGTAGACGTCGCCGTACTCTACATCTGATTTTAATCAGATTAGGTACCTTCCATGCAGTGACATAGCTTCTACCTCAATGCCATGCATAGACAATATAAACTCAAGCGCAAAGGCCATAGGTGCCTGGAATTGCTAGTGTGATATACACACTGTGTCTGAACTCCATGAGTGTGCAGTACACTAGCTGTGAATGTGATATCGCAGCGGTACTTGTGGCGTATATATTGAACGCGCTCGGGTCATTCAGGGTCATTGCGGAACTGTAGCGATGACCCCAATCGGACCCGAGTCCGTTCGATATAGGCCACAAGTACGGCTGTGATATCACAGCTAGTGTACCATAAATATACCAGTACTGGATCACAGTGTCAGTCACCATGGAGGTACCAGACTTGTACCTCCCAATCTTATTAAAGTCAGATGTAGAGTACGGCGACGTCTACTTAGCGTACGCGGTATTCTCTTGCTGTCGCCTCTCACCTAGTACACGTGAGTAGACGTCGCCGTACTCTACATCTGATTTTAATCAGATTGGGTACCTCCATGCAGTCACATAGCTTCTACCTCAATGCCACGCACAGACAATATAAACTCAAGCGCAAAGGCCATAGGTGCCTGGAATTGCTAAGTGTGGTATACACACAGTGTCTGAACTGCATGAGTGTGCAGTACACTAGCTGTGATACTTAGGGGAGAACCATTTGATTTTG